>PVIU01003035.1:25821-155171 GCA_004026605.1 Ondatra zibethicus | reverse complement strand
CTCAGCAGCAGGGCGTGCCAAACAGCAGCTGTATTCTGAAACAAAGCTGTGAACTGCGAGCGAGGCTACACTAGGCTTACATAGCTTCAGGTGTGAGTCCATGCGATAGAACATGCCCCTCCCCCACACTGTGTCAGGCCCTCAGAGAACTGTGTAAAAAGGTACTGATCACTTGTTCCTATTTCAGCAGTCAGCTATCCCCATCATCGGCCCAACAGGTATCCAGTTTCTACTCACTGACTTCAAAGCACTCTGACTCCATTGGAACTCTCAGATCTACCCCTCCAAACCATGTGTTCGTCCTATCTCTCTCATGTAAGCCTGTATTAAGGCAGGGAGATGATAAGGCGGGAAAACACACTTCTATTGTAGTGCAGATGAGTAACAGTGCTGGCCAGCAAACCTCCTCTTCAAAGTAGAAAGTTTTGAACAGTTGCTTATTACCTAAATGAGTGTCCTATTATTTCTTCAAATAAGGGCACATTTTATTTTTTTCTACTGGGTGGGGGATAATGGCTCATAAAAAAATAGCAGTATTTCAAGTAGAAAGGGGGTAGTTGTAATCGGATGTTTCTCTCCCACGCGCCAGTACCTGAATAACCTCTCAGAGACTTAATAGTACTTATAAATGCCCTGCCAATAGCTCAGGCTTATTACTAGCTAACTCTTACATTTTAAATTAAGCCCTATTCCTTATTTATACTCTGCTATGTGGTGGTACCTTAGTAGCATGGCACATTCATCTCCTGCTCCCTCTGCATCGGGCTGGTGACCCCTGACTCCACCCTTCTCCTTCCCAGCATCCTTAGTTTGGTCACCTCACCTATACTTCCCTGCCTGGCTACTGGCCAATCAGTGTTTTATTAAACCAATTCGAGTGACAAATCTTTACAGTGTACACGAGGATTATTCCACTGCAGGTAATATTTAAAATAGAGGCCATAAGCCGGGTAGAGTGGCTCACTGAGGAGGCTGGCTCAAAAACAATTGCCATGAACCAGTTTAAGGCAGAGAGGGCTACATAGCAAGACCTTCAACCTGAGGCAAAGCTTTAGCACAATGCTGAAGAGGAAGAGGTGAAAGAAGGTTTAGGTGGGGGAGGTTTTAGTTCTTTGAGCTTCGTTTTCTCTTCCTTGTTTCTATGCTGGTGATTGGCTCTCAGTTTCCCTTTAGGTCAGCAGATTGTTTTAAATCTTCTGGGCTTTATTTTTTAGGGTTTTGAAAAACACATAGTATATTTATTTATTGTTGGGGGATATATACATGTGGAGGTCAGAGGTCAATGTCAGTTGTCTTCTTCAATTGATCTCCATTTTTGAGACAGGATCTCTCATTGTACTAGGAGCATGCCATTTTGGTTAGGCTGGTGGCCCAGTGAGCCTCTGGATTCTGCCATTCCCTGCCTACCCACCTATACTGGCTAGGTTTATGTCAACTTGACACAAGTTAGAGTCACCAGAGAAAAGGGAGCCTCAGTTAAGAAAATGCCTCCATGAGATCAGCTGTAAGGCCTTCTCTTAATTAGTGACCAGCGGGGGAGGGTCCAGCCCATTGTGGACAGTGCCATCCCTAGACGGGCGGTTCGGAGTTCTATAAGAAATCAGGCTGAGTCAGCACTAGTCAGGCAGAAGCGATAGGATCTCTGTGAGTTCAAGGCCAGCCTGGTCTACAAAGCAGTTCCCGGACAGCCAGAGCTATCTTGAAAAAGAAAAGGAAAAATAAACAAACAAACAAAAAGCCAAGCTGAGCAATCCCCGAGGAGCAAACCAGTAAGCAGGACCCCTCCAAGGCCTCTGAGTCAGCCCTGCCTCCAGGTTCCTACCCTGTGGGCATCCGGCTCACTGCCTGTGATGATGAGCTGTCAGATGGAACTGTGAGTGAAATAACCCCTCCCCCCCCATGTTGCTTTGGTCATGGTGTTTCCTGGGGTAACAGACCCATCCAGCTGTACCTGGCTTTTATATAGGTGCTGGGATCCAAACTCAGGCCCTTACCGTGCTCAGCAAGCACTCACCTGCTGAGCCATCTCCCCAGCTCCTATTTTGTTTTGGATCTGCTCCTTTGTTTGTAGCCTTGACTGGCCTGGAACTAGCTGTGTAGACAATAGTGGCCTGGAACTAGCTGTGTAGACAATAGTGGCCTGGAACTAGCTGTGTAGACAATACTGGCCTGATCTCTGTGACCAACCATGTGCTGGGATTATAGGTACATACTATTTTCTATACCTAGCTTTTGATACAGAATTTCAATATGTATTAACTCTCAAATGGGCCTTAAATTCATTATGTAGCTCAGCTGACCTCAAATTTTTGGCAAACCTGCCTTAGCTGCCTGAGAGCTGGGGTCACAGCACAGAGGTGATAATATTACCTGTTGTCAGCCCCCCTTCCTCTCTCCCTCATCTCTTGCTTTCTCTCTTTCTTCCTATCCTTTTTGTTCTTTCTGAAAGCTAGAGGCCAAATTAGTTGCTCACTCTGAACACCGTCCTTCAGACTCTAGTCTCAGATCATCTAGTCAATGCAGAGTTAAGTAGGTATGTATGTATATATGTAAATGTAGGCATATTTGTTCGAGTAGGCCAAAACGGGGCAAGGCATGTTGCCAAGCATCTTTAGAACAGCAACAAACTTTTGAGATGGAATATTTTAAAGCATTGTTGAAAATAAGCTAAACTTTTAGGAAACAGCAAACGCAGAGGAATACTTCTCTGTCAAGTAAGTTGGGAGGGGAACTGCACGCCAAACAAAAGGTGACTAATACTTCAGCAGTGATTTCACCTCAAGCATTTCATGAATGTCACATGACCCACCCACTTCTCCTCCCGCACCTCCGAAGATTACCGTATCAGCAGCAATAACACCCTGTTGTTCGAGGGCCAGACTTGTATCTCAATAGCCACAGCATTCCCAAGTGGAGAATACTGCACTGTTCTCTTGTTCATGGTTTCTCTGATAAGGTTAATTTTTGTTCCCTTCGCCTCCTCTCCTAATCTCATTCCACCCCCTTCCTCTCTTCAATCAGAATTTTTTTTCATTTTCCTTCTTTCCTTTCTCCTCTCTGTCATGGCTTGAACAATGTACAAATTCATTGTGTAAAGCACGTACATTTTAACATCTTAACACTCAGTACAGACTGTCCACTCTCTAAAGACAGGCCAGAGAAAGAGAAACCATGAACAGCCCTTTCTGGATGGACCCTGGACTCCCAGATTCATGATACTCAGTAACATGGTTCCCAAGGTAGAATAGTGAAGGGCCCACTAGTAGAGCACGAGGCTTGCTCCCCAAATCCACGGGCCTGATGCCCAGCAACATAGCAAAAACACATCATGGAGTCAAGCAGGGGACACATGCCTGAAATCTTGAACTCAGGAGACTGAGAAAACAAGCTCAGTACCAGCTTGGACTACATAGTGAGGTAGCCTGTCTCGAAAACAAACAACAAAACAAAATAAATCCTACTTACAAGCCGGGCGGTGGTGGCACACGCCTTTAACCCCAGCACTCAGGAGGCAGAGGCAGGTGGATCTCTGTGAGTTTGAGGCCAGCCTGGTCTACAAGAGCTAGTTCCAGGACAGGCTCCAAAGCCACAGAGAAATCCTGCCTCGAAAAACAAAACAAAACAAAAACAACAACAACAAAAAGCCTACTTACGGAATCTCACATTATGCAGACATTAATACAATGGACTTCATGGCCATCTTTCTCTCTCTTTTTTTTTTTGTTTTTTTGTTTGTTTTCTTTGAGACAGGGTCTCATATAACCAGGGGCCTCAAATTCCATAGGTAGCTACAGCTACCTTTGAACTCTTGATCCTCTTGCCTCTGCCTCCTGAATACTGGAATTATAGGCCTATACCACCACCTGAGTTTATGCAGTGCTGGAGATGTGAAAATTGAACTCAGGGTTTTGTACATGTAAAGCAAGCACTCTATCAACTGAGATATAAAGAGAGAGAGAGAGAGAGAGAGAGAGAGAGAATACACATATACACACCTCTTTGTTAGACCTTTTTTAAAAAGACTGATATTTCTAGATTGTATTCATGCCAAATTTGCATCAAAAAAATTTTTAATCTTCAATGAAAGTTAGGAAACGGCTGAGTGATTTTTAATTTTTCTGTTACATACTTAATGGGAAGACTCTTTTTTGAGGCAAGGTCTCATGTAGCCCAGGCTAGCCTCAAACTGGCTATATTGCTAAAGATGACTTTGAAATCCTGATTCTCCAGCCTGCACCTCTCAAATGCTAGGATTAAAGGCATGCACAACCACGCCCACACCCACAACCATTGTAACGAGCCTTCTTTCCCTCACGGTAACAGGTGCTTCAGCAGATAGCCGAGCCTCAGAGAGAAGTATCATCCTGGCTGTGTTTAGACACCTGTGCTCTTTTAACCCAGCTGTATGAGAACCACCAAAGGCCAAGAGGTACAGAAGGAAGGAGAGAAAGGGGAATGGAGAGCAGGCAGATCGAGGAGGGTGAGCACCTCTCTGTGCAAGGCATCCCTGGAAAAGGCTCTGCAGCTGCAGCCAGGCTTCAGGCATCCAGGCCTACAGTGCCGCTCTGTGCCGAGCAAACTGTGTACAGAAGAAGGAACGAAGGAAGGGGCAATGAGTGATTTTCTTCCCCCAAAGGGATTGCATGTGTTTCATCTGAGAAGACACTGTAGGAAAAGATTAATCTGGACTTGGTGGCATCTGCCTGTATCCCAAACTTGGGTGGTGGCAGCAGGGGGACCTGATGGGAGCAATTCCTCAGCCGAGGTTCCCTCTTCTTGACACAGACTGACCACGCATCCTTTTGTTTCCTGTCACCGTTTGGGTTCTGCTCAGCGAGTATTTATCTGTGGCTGTGTCACAAGATTTCAGAATACTCCTTCATCAGACATCCTTCCCTTTACCAAGTTTTTAATGGCCTTATTTATTCTTTTCTTCCTCCCTTTCCCCTTTCTCTTTTCCCTCTTTTTTCTTTCTTGTGGTGCCGGAGGCAGAAGGCCTCCCAAATGCTGAGCAGATACCCTGCCACTGAACTACATACGCAGCCCCAGATTTACTTTATAAATTTTATTTTTCATAAGCTTAAATATTTCCACACATACCCCTTGGTGCTGGGGATTGAACCCAGGATTTACCCAGACTAAGAACTGAGCTCTGCCCCGAGCCTTATGCCTGTAAAAAGTGAGCAGGTTTGAACTGAGGCAAGATTATTGCCACAAACTTTAGACCACCCTAAACCACACAGTACTGACCCTGTCTTAACAAGTGAAAAGTTTAGTTTTAAATAAAATGAAAATTCACCTTTAATCTCAGCACTCAGGAAGCAGAGGCAGGCAGATCTCTGTAAATTCAAGACTAGCCTGGGTTCTGCATATAGTGAGTTCCAGGACAGCCAGGCTATGTAGTGAGACCCTGTCTCAAAACAAAACAAAATCCATATGAAATTTCTGTTCTGTACACTTTCCACAGCGCCATGATAGAAGAGCTAGCACATCTGAACAAGTCTGGCAGTTTGTATGCCTGCTTTCCTGTCCACGAACTTATACAGGAAATTTGTTCGTGGACTTGGGTTCCTCCACAGTTGATTTAGAAACCAGAGCTAGGCATGGTGGCACATCCCTGAAACCCCAGCACTTGGGAGGTAGAGTTCAGGGCCATCCTCAGCTATACCTGGAGGTCAAGGCTAGTCAGAGCCACATGAGACCCTGTGTAGTATGAGGCAAGCGGGCTGTTTGTTGTCCCAGCCACCCTTGGCTGTGTCCCGTCGCCCAGCTAGCTTAACCCCCGAAATAATTACACAGAAACTGTATTCATTTAAAACACTGCCTGGCCCATTATAACTAGCCTCTTATTGGCTAACTCTCACATATTCGTTCAACCCATTTTTAATAATCTGTGTATCACTACAGGGTCATGGCTTACCGGGAAGATTCTAACCTATGTCTGTCTCATGCCGGAGATTCACTGCGTCTGCCACACTTCCCTTCTTCCCAGCATTCTGTTCTGTCTACTACGCCCACCTAAGGGCTGCCCTATCAAAAGGCCAAGGCAGTTTCTTTATTAACCAACGAAAGCAACCCAAATACAGAAGGCCCTCCTACACCAACCCTGTCTCACTTTTCCTTGCCTCCCTCAAAAGAAAAAAACGAAACAGAAGGTAGGTGAAAGCTTATTTTAGTTTTAGGTTTTTTGTTTTTATTTTAATAAAAGCAGAGATGGAAAGCCACCCTATACAAGGTGTGTGTGTGTGTGTGTGTGTATCAGAAGATAATTTGCAGAAGCCAGTTCTTGCCTTCCATCATGTGGGTTTCCAGGGATCAAGCTCAGATCCTCAGGCTCAGCAACAAGCACCTTTACCCACTGAGCCACCTCCCTGCCCCCACGCAGGCTTCTGCTCCCCTCATCATTAGAAAGGACAACACTAGATGTCCCTTTCAGTCACTAGGAGTGTCAGCTGGGGTAGAATGGCTGGGCCTGACCGCAGTAGGGACAACCTGACAGACCTGTCTCTAATCTCAGGATCTGGGTATGAGGAACCACCATGGGAAAAATGGATCCTCTCTAGTTCTCCTAAATCTTCATACAGTTCTGACAAAGTCCATTCAACCTGCTTGTTTTAACCCTAGTTTAGAGTTGCCAGCTGAAAGAGAGGCTGTCCACTTACATTCTATTTTACTGAAAATCAAGGAATTTTTTTTTTAGAAAATAAAAGTTTAGCTTATGGGGGACTGGAGAGATGTCTCACTAGTTAAGAGCACTGGCCGCTCTTCCAGAAGACCCTGGGTTCAATTCCCAGGCCCTACACAGTGGCCCACAAGAATCTGTAACTCCAGTTCCAAGTGTTCTGGCGCCCTCTTCTGACCTCTGTGGGCACTGCATGCACAGACAGAAATGCATGCAAAACATCCATACACAAAAAATAAAATCTTAAAACCAAAAAACAAACAAGCAAAAAAGAACCCAATATGTCTTATTATGCCAGGAATGGTGGAAAATACCTTTTACACCATCATTTGGGAGGCAAAGGCCAGAGAAATGCCATTAAGTTCTAGTCTCCGTAGAAAAAGAGGGGAGGGAGGTTGCACAATTAGGACGTAAGTTCAGATCCCCAGCACCCGTGTAAAAAGCTGTGCCCCCCCACACCTGTAACCCAGTGCCAAGGACGCAGAGATAAGTGGATTGTTTCAGAGAGCTCAC
This sequence comes from Ondatra zibethicus, assembly GCA_004026605.1. Lineage (NCBI taxonomy): Eukaryota > Metazoa > Chordata > Mammalia > Rodentia > Cricetidae > Ondatra > Ondatra zibethicus. The sequence continues at coordinate 147,976 of PVIU01003035.1, read as the reverse complement.
TAGCTAGATAGCCCTGTGACCCTGCATCAATGTGGATCAGGATGGAGGACATCTGAGGTTAATCTCTGGCTTCCACACAAATGCACATACACATGCATGTGCACACACACATGCATATGACACACCCACACAAATGTCTACATACAACACACACACAATTAAATACAAATGGTAACTATATATCCTATATATTTACTACTACCTCCCGGCACACCTCCTCCGTTGAACTTCGAAAAGGGTGCTCTTTAGAGGCGCTTGTAAAGAATGGGCTCAAGGCTTTTCAGAAGTGACAGATAAAAGTCACACTCTCTGGCCAGTTCTCAAGGCCCAGGAGAGGATGACAATAATAACTAACAAAGTGGCTCACTGAATCAAGAGACACGCTGGTGCTCTCTGCATAACTTGACGGAAATGCTCAGGAACCATTTTAGCTTATTCACAGGTCCGTGCAGACGTCACCAAAATCAGTTCAGAATGTTTTCATCACTGCAAAAAGAAACCAGCATTCCTCTCCTTCCCTGGCATTCCTCAGTACCCAGCATTTGGCAACTAACGGGCCCCTCACTGTAGTTGTGCCAATTCTGGACATTTCCTTATAAGCTGAATCACACAACACGTGGCCTTTGGTGTCTGGCTCCTAACATTTAATTCAAAGCTTAGCTTGTTCAAATAGTGAAGTGTCCCTGTTTCTCTCTCCTTTAAGACAGGGACTCACTATGTTTCCCTGGATGTCTTGGAACCCGCTGTCTCTGCCTCCTGAGTGCTGGGATGAAAAGCCGTTTGCCACCACACCCGGCTGTTCTCACTTTTTGAGTATTGAGTATTGAATCTTGCGGATATGAGAACATTTGTGCACACGCTTTGGTGTGGTTGTGTGGTTTCGTTTCTTTGACTGTATATCTATAAGTGTTTAATGTTCTGAACTACCCACTTGTTTCCCAAAGCAGCTGCTCCACTTTACCGTGGGCCGGCGCAAGAAGAGAAAGCATTTGCCCTAGCTTCCCAAAACAGGGCCTGTTTCCAGTTCGGCCTCCGCAGGGCCACGAACGCTCTCCCTTCTCTTCAACGTCTCACCAGACCGCAACCAAAACATAGTTAAGACAAAGCGTCGTAGGAAATAGTTCCCTCTTGGTCCAGGCCCGCCTCCAGGGCGCCCTTAGGCCGCAGGAAAACAGCCAAGCTAGCAGAGGCTATCTGGACATCGTAGTTCTCTTTCCAATCGGCCGCTCAGAGACTATGAGAAGAAAAACTACAACTCCCAGAATGCCGATGTGCTATGGCGGCCGAAGGGGCCAATTAGTCTGCAGAGCCCCGCCCCCCTCGGGTTGGGCGGCCAGCCAGCACCTCTGTAAACACGCCGGGGGCCTGTCATGGGGCGGGTAAAGGAGGCGGTGGCCGAGCGGGGAGGCGCCTGGGGCAGCCTCCTGGGTCCGCTCTGCCATTCCTGAACTGGTCCGGGTTCCCGTGACCGTGGCTTCAGGGAAGCGAACTGTTTGGCGAAGGAGGAGGCAGTCAGAGCCATATCCCCTTCTTGCCCGGGGCGGGGGCAGGGCCTGGCCGGCCAAGGCGGGGGAGGGCCGGGAGGGCGCCGGGCCGGGCCGGCCTGTCTGCCGAGATGGATGACAGCAAGGTAAGTCCTGGGCTGGCCGCCGCCGCCGCCTGCTTGTCGCCGCCCGTAGTCCCGCCGCCCAGCCTCACGCGAAGCTGAGGTCCACGCGAGCACTCACGAAACACCTGCCATAGATACCAGTGTGGCTCGGGCCCCTGGCACCCCGCCAGGACACCGGGGCGCACCGGGCTGCAGTTTTCTAGCAAGGGCCCTTGCCCTTGCAAAATTTTCACTCCCGGGGTGACCGTATTTGCTAGGGGTTCCAAGGAGCGCAAGCCCTGACCTGCAGGTCAAAATAAGTGAAGAAACTACCGTGCTTTTTTCTTTTTGCCCTGTCTTGCCCCCTCCCAGCGTTTTCCAGTTGGGAGAGATTAATTAGTGCATCCTGAACTCGACATAATCACCCTTGATGGTTTTCCCTCCTTCCTCAGCCTCGCTTACTCAATGCCCCATTCATATAATCAGTTCACCCTCACACCCCGCAACCCGAGCTATTTTCCTGCGGTTGGTTGGAACAGTGCTAGCTCCTCTTGCTTTCTGGCCAGAGCCTGTAATCTAACCTCTAGAAATCGTCTCTAAGAAAAACAGTATTTTTTTCCCTTTTTAATTCAACGTAGTGTCCCATCTCCAGCGATGTTTTAATCTCTAGCGCACTTCTATGACTATAAACTAGCGCGCATTGTGGGTTAACTAATAGGTTCATGGTTCTACCTTCTCATATTACTCTTGCTTCACATTTCGTGAAGATAGAAGTGGTCAGAGAGTTCCTTATTAATGTTTTATTATGTCTAGGAGTTGGTACTTTTATTTTAAGAAATCAAACTTTTAAATATGTCTCTCTTTGTGGAGCCAGGTCTTGTGTAGCCCAGGCTAGCCCCAAACTCTCAGTAGCAGAGGATGATCTTCAGCTGATCCTCCTGCCTCTTCTGCTTGCCAAGGGCTGGGTTGTCCAGTGGGAACCTCATGCCTGGCATACATTTTGTCAATATTTAAAGCTTTCTTCCTTATACTTTTGGAGTATAATTTCTCTGTTCCTTGGGAGAGTGTAGCAGTAATAATAAAAACCCAGAGACAGATACTGAGGTTCATCCTGAAGATCAGAAAAAAAAGTCAGCCACTGGCTCTTACCTCTACTTCAGACCAAAATGGTGATCCTGCCTCCACGAATCCTCAGACTGAGACTGAGCCTGGGACCTGTCTCCTCCGGTCTTATATTCCTCTCTAGTGCTGGGATTAAAGGCACGCACCACTACCACCCAGCTTCTATGGCCAACTAGTGTGGCTACTGGGATTAAAAGTGTGTGCCACCCCTGCCTGGTCTGTAAGGCTGACCAGTGTGGCTGTTTTACTGTCTGATCTTCAAGCAAGTTTTATTTATTAAAAATAAAAATGAAATATCAGTACAGGAGAGTTTTCCCTCTAGGTCCTTTTATATATTTGATATATAATATCATATATATCAACAAAATTCTATTAAATTTTTTGTTTCACATACCCTCAGACAGGTGGGGGAAGTCCAGTTATCCTGACTGGTTGTTTTATTCTTCATTGATGTTTCCCTGTTATGTGGAAGGCTCTGAGAAGAGTGATAGACGGGAGAGCCCAGCACTGTAATCTGCCTCCTGGACACACCTAGGAGAACCAATGATTTATGAAATAACAAACCCCTCCTCTGACAGGAAGAGGTATTTTCAAAATAGAAAGGGGGAGTTCTGAAAGTTTTCCAGAAAACATTTTCCAGTCTTTGCTACCTTGATCTTTCGGTGTTGATTCTGAAATGAAGTCTGTAAACTATATCCATTATCTTTCCCAGAAAATAATCTCAAGGATACTGAAAGAGTATAATATTCATCTTTCTCAACTGGAGTCTTTCACAGGATGTAATTTCCAGTTATTTTTTCCAGACCTTTGAAATATTTAACAGCTTTCTTAAGGTCTCCAATAATTTCAAAAGTATGTGTGGATTTTTACTTACTTTACAAAAAAAGAATCACATACAGTTTTTTTGTTTGTTTATTTTTGAAAAGAGTGTTTGCTTTTAGAGTCTTCTTGTAGCCCAGGTAGCCCAGGTTGACCTCCCAATTTTCTGTGAAGCCAAGGACGGTCTTGAACTTCTGATCCTCCTCCCTCTACCTCTCAAGTGCTGGGACTGCAGGCTTGTGCTGCCATACCTGGGTGCGCGTGGTGGTGGGGGTTGAACCCAGGACTTTGTGCGTGCTAGGCAAGTGCTCTATCAACTAAGTTACATCCCCAACTTCGTAGAGGTTATTTCTGAAACTAGCACATGATAGTGGGGTTAGGGGCAATTTTATTTAAATATAAAATTTTATTTAGAAGTATAACTTAAAATGCTAGGTAATAGTGATTGTTTGGGACAGTGACACTGAGATTACCTGATGTACTCAGGTTTTGTTAACTAATGTGGCCCAGGTATGTTCACCAGCCAGTGCAGACATACTGTTGCAGCTGGAGGGAAAAGATCATAAGCTAGAATCTGTCTGCAAGATTGAACACTTAAGAAGGAGGGCCTCAGAAAGTGCTGAGTAATATAAATTAAGTACTGATTTCCTAGAGTCCTGCTGGGTTAGTTAGGAAGGAAAAACTAGCTAGGGTGCCGAAGCTCTCTGAACTTCCCTAGTCTTTTAAATGAAGCCAGACCCTGTCTTGGAGGCTTACTCAGGCAGGTTTGAGATGGTGCATCTAAGAGTGGTTAGTGCTGATTCTCACACACAGTCAATATTCAGCAAATACGACCTTAACATGTTACCAAGCAGAGACATCTGTGGGTTCTGACATCCCTGGTCTAGTCATTGCTAAGAGACATTTGTAGCCATGTTCCTACTTACACTAGATAGTGCCCCTAACTATACCCCAGACAGGACAAGAGCGGCATGATGGGACACACAATGAACTTGAGCTCTGTCCTTACATTGGGTGACAAAGGTCACTCTCCAAGGCTTCCTGTGCATCTTCCACTGGGAAGAAGTATTTTCTTGAAAGCCGTTTTCTGATCTGCAGTCTTAAAAGAAAATAGAGATACCTTATTTTAAATCACAGAAGGGTCTTTTGTGTTTTAATGTTTACTGAATGAGCGAGTTGAAATCTTCTAAATCAGACCTGTTCTTGCCAGTCTGAAGGCTGTCTAAAGACCTCTACGGAGTGTTGCCCAGTCCAACAGTATAGGACATCTTCGTTGAAGGAGTGGGTCAGCTACTGGCCACAAAGTTAATATGGGCCACTATTTTCCTTCCTTCTGTCCACCCTGTGCTACACACTATTGTATAGAGACATGAGGTTTCTCACTCTCTAACCTTTTGTACACATCAAGGGTCTCATTATAGTAATTCTAAATAGGTGGCGGTAAGGAGATTTAACTTCAAAACAAAACCCTGGCATTCAAACCCTGAAATTCTCTCCATCGCCCCTTAGCCATCCTCTGCCACATTGGAGCCATCCTCCTAGGATGCACTCTGTTCCTCTTCCCAGCCCCCTCCAGCAACACTTTCCACAGCACCATGATAGAAGAGCTAGCACATCTGAACAAGTCTGGCAGTTTGTATGCCTGCTTTCCTGTCCATGAACTTATACAGGAAATTTGTCCGTGGACTTGGGTTCCTTCACAGTTGATTTAGAAACCAGAGCTAGGCATGGTGGCACATCCCTGAAACCCCAGCACTTGGGAGGTAGAGTTCAGGGCCATCCTTAGCTGTACCTGGAGGTCAAGGCTAGTCAGAGCCACACAAGACCCTGTCTCGCTCTTCCTTGCCTCCCTCAAAAGAAAAAACAAAACAGAAGGTAGGCAAAAGCTTATTTAAGATGTTTTACTCTTTAAGGGTTTCAGGAACAGCTTGTTTGTTCATTAATTTATCAAGTACTCGTCCACCTAATATGTACCTGTGGTAGGCAGTAGAGGCAGAAATTAGTAAGCCCTTATGCTGTTCTAAAGAAACTTTCAATGCTGTGGGTGAGGCCAACAACTAGAAAGGTAACTACATCCACGAGATGAAAATGAGGGTGATGGTCGGGCATGGTGCTGCACACCTGTGATCTCCTCACCCAGGCAGAGCAGAAGTGCGAGACTGCTGGCAGTCCAGGCACAGCAGCACAAGCCTTCGATCTCAGGCAGAGGCAGGAGGTTCTACACGGCAAGCTCCAGGCCAGTCATGGCTATGTAATGACACCCTTTCTCAAATAAAGAAGTTCAAGGTTATTGTCAGTTTGAGGCTGGGCCTGCGAACACATGAAACCCTGCCTCAAAAAAAGAAAAAAAAAATACACACCCACACTCACCAAGAGCTGTTTCAGCGGAGTGGTGACAGGGCAGACTAACAATGTCCACAGTGGAACAAACAGATGGCAGAGAAGCACACACAGTAATATAGACCATTGTATGCAGTCAGGCATTACTAGGGGCCACACAGTGTTAAGTGTACAGTACTGCTTAGCTCCAGGGACAAGCAGAAAAGCTGTGTGTGGCCCCAGGGTAGACCTGAGGTGGAAAGGGGGGTGTGGGAGTTAACTCTGGGTTTAGAGATGCCTATGTTTCCTTCTTTCTCCTGATAGGAGAAGCTGGCAGAAAAGTTAGCAACAGGAAGACATGGTTACACTCTGCTTTCTGAAACCCTTGTTTTTAAAAAAAAAAAAAGTCATAAGCCACACAGAAGGGAAGTCCCTCAGAGCCCCAGAGAGAGACTCTTCTGTCATTTCTTGAAGGTGGAGAAGGGCATTAGTTAAGACACAGCTGTCTCCTTTAACCCCAAGCAGTACCTCTGTGCTGTGTGTTTCCAAGGGAAAGGTGAAGTAAGGCCCTTTCTCTCTTGATTGAGGCTGGGGCACCACTTCTTTTAACAACTGGAGCTTTAACGAGTTGCCTTAAAAATGAGCATTATCGTCAGAAATGTGATTCTAGCACTTGGGAAGCTAAGGTAGAAGGAATGTTGTGAATTCAATTCAAGGCTATTCTGGGCTACACACTGAATTTAGATCAGCCTGGGCAATCTCAAAAAACAACCAACCAACCAAAGCCACTAGAGAATCTGAATGTAAGTAAATGCATAAAAGATGGCAAAATAGAGTTTTACAGTATTTGGTCAAAGTGGATATTGAGCATAGGAATAAATTTCTGCCACTTCCTGTAAGCCACTTGAGGTGACCTGTGAAATAGTTCACTGTTCTCTTGACCCAGAAATCTTACAAAATCATGCAAACCAACAGCTTAAATCTAGGGCTGGAGAGAGGGCTCAAGTGGTTAAGAGCACTGGCTACTCATCCAGAGCACCTGGGTTCAATCTCTAACACCCAAAGGCTGAATCATACCCATCTGTAACTCCAGTTCCAGGATCCAGTGCCTCTCCTGGCTTCCAAGGGCGTCAGGCACTCATGTGGCACACAGACTTGCATGTAGGCAAAATATCCATACTCATAAAAAATAATTAAAACAAAATTTTTTAAAAGTTCAGGTCTTCACATTTACTGTAGGATCACCTGTGAAACTGCCCAGGCCATCAAAGATTTGCATATCTGAAAAGCCACCAAGTAGCTGAAAGACGTCACTCTACAGAAGCAGTGTGTGTGCTTTGGTAGTGTGATAGTGAGCTGGTAGTTGTGCCCAGGCTACACACTAAGACTGGACATAGGGTCAGTGTCCTAAGAAGAGTGCTGAACTTTTATTGCACATGGTTAAAAGAACAGAGAGCAGTGATGAACCTTAGGGTTTATAGAGTCTCTGGTCACTGAACACAAAGCACCCAAGATGTGTCATTAACCCAAGAAAAAGGTCCCCCTGCCCCGCCACACTGAGATGATCCTCACTGAAAATGAACAAGCTGTTCCAAAGCCAGAAGAGAAGACATTCCTGAAGAAACCAAGGAAAGAAAAACGTTTGGTATGGGAACAAATTCAGCATAAAAATATGCAAATAAAAGTTCTTTTTAAAGGATTGGATTTCCCCTCTGTAACTAAAAAAGAGGAGGATAGAGGTGTTCGTGTGAAGGGTGTGGTTCATGAGATAGCGCAGGGGGCTCCTCACTCAAGGCTGAGCTGACAAATAGTGCTTTCTCATGCTTTTCTGGTTTAACCAAGAAAAGAAAAAACATACTCTTTTTTCCAAAAGACGGGAGATAAAATACTGTAAGAGTCTTTGAAGTCAGATAAGGGTTTCTTATTTTGAGAAGCTCCAGAAGTTCCTACAGAACACACGACTAAATCACGTCCTGGCTTCTGCAGACGTTAGAGCTGTCCCCTGATATCTGTAGTACCCTCAGGCTTTGCAGACTGCTTTCTTTCTGTCTCCCTTGGCTGAATCTTAATTCTTGGCTCATTTACTTATTTATTTATTCATTTATTTATGTATTCTTGAGACAAGGTTTCTCTGTGTAACAGCCCTGGCTGTCCTGGAACTCCCTTTGTAGACCAAGCTGGCCTTGAAACTCACAGAGATCCACCTAGCTCTGGCTCTGGAGTGCTGGAATTAAAGGTGTGTGCCACCAAGCCTGGCAATTCTTGACTTTTTAAATATCCTAATTAGAACACGTAGAGCTCTCCTGGCCATAACATTTGTTCTCAAACTTTCTGTGTCTGTCCATCCCATAACGGGATGAGAACTTTGTGCGTGCTAAACAGGGTTCGCAGCCCGTGTGTCTTTCTTTTTCTCCCCTGTATGGCTGAGGATGACCTTAAACTCCTGATCCTTCTACCTCCACCTCCTGAGTGCTGGGATGAAGACAGGCATGTGCACTGTACCAGCTCCCATGCACTATCTTGTCATGTACACTCTACCAGCTCCCATGCACTATCTTGTCATGTGCCCTCTACCAGCTCCCATGCACTATCTTGACATGTGCCCTCTACCAGCTCCCATGCACTATCTTGTCATGTGCACTGTACCAGCTCTCATGCACTATCTTGACATGTGCACTCTACCAGCTCCCATGCACACTTTCTACCATTCATTTTACTTTAAAAAGTCATTGCATTAGTGTAGAAGAGGGGTGTGTACATGCCATTGTACAGTAATAGAGGTCAAGGGACAACTTGTGGAAATCTCTCTCCTTCCTCCATGTGGGTTCCAAGGATCAAACCCAGGCCTCTGACTAAGCAAACCATGTAGTCTACCCCCATGTTGTTGCTTTGTTTTAATCAGAGCTTTATTGGAAGATAATTCATGGATCATAAATTCACTTCATATACAAATTCTATGATTTGCTTTCTAGTACATTCACAGTGATTGCATGACAATCACTACTAATTCCATTATATGAGATGGAATTAATTAGATGGCCCAGTGGGTAAAAACACCTGCCACCATGCTGACTAAGAGCAATTTCTAGAACTCCCATGGTGGAAAGAAAGAACCAGCTTCTACAAGTTGTCTTCTTACCCTCACATGTGTGTGTGTTACCATGCACATCCACACACATAAACAAATAGATAATAAATGTAAAGGAAAAGAAACAAGCCACAGCAGCCATCTTCCCATAACTCACCAAAATGACAAATGTAAAGGGACAAGAGGGGCACTTGCTGTCTGCTCACTGCCCTTTTAGGAAACGTGGAGGTGTTCTTCAGCCATATCCATGCCAGTCTACAAGAAGGGTGATATTGTAGACATCAAGGGAAAAAGGGAAGTCCTCATAAGTAAAAAAGGCAACACCAGAAGAGTCTACGACATCATCCAGCATGCCATGGGCATCATTTGTAAACAAGCAAGTTAAGGGCAAGACTCTCACCAAGAGAATTAATGTGCAGACTGAGCACATCAAGCACTCTAAGAGCAGAGACAGCGTCCTGAAGCGGGGAAGGGAAATGATCAGAAGAAAAGGGAAGCCAAAGTGATGGGCACCTGAGTTCAGCTGAAGCACCAACCTGCTCCTCCCAGAGAAGCACACTTTGTAAGGACTGACAGGAAGGAGCCTGAGCTTCTGGAGCCTACTCAATCTGAATTCATGGCCTAATGTACATTTTTTTAAAAAGTAGAAGACTGGACTGTTTAAAAAAAGAGAAAAAGAAACAGATTGCTGCTTTAGCACACCACAGAGAGCAGTGGGTATTGCAGTAATGGAGTTGGTTGCCCATCAATTTGCTTGCTTGCCTTTTTTTTTTTTTTAGATTTACTAATTTTTTGTGTATGGGTGTCTGCCTGCATGTGTGTCTGTACACAATGTGCATGCAGTGTTTGAGGAGACCAGAGAGGAAGTTGTATCTCCTGGAACTAGAGTGGCTCACATGTTATGAGCCGTTACATGGGTTTAGGAATCAAACCTGGGTCCTCTGGAAGAGGCACAGTGCTCATACCCACTGTGCTCTATCTTCAGCCCTAGAATTGCTTTATTTTCATTTTCAGATTTTCCTTGATAGTGACTAGAGTAGAAACACAATGGCTCTTTGTATGTAGAGCTTGTGCCCTGTGGCCTTGCTATACTCTTCCCTTTACTCTTGATAGTGTTTGTGTGGCGTCTTTGGGATTTTCAGCATATAAGATCATGTTATCTACAGACAGACAATTTGACTTTTTCATTCTCTATATGAATTGCCTTCTATTTCGTTTTCTTTCCTGTTGACTAAGAGTGATGTGAGAAGACACGATCCTTGTCTCGCTTCTGATCTTTGGCAGAAAGCATTTGGTCTTTCCTCACCAACTGTGATGCTGTGGGTGTTTTGTAGATGATCTTTATCAGGTTGAGAAAGTTCCCCCTCTATTTGCTGTATAGTTTTATCAAGTAAAGGCCTCGGACTGTTTTGAGTTACGCATTAGTGTCTGAGAGGAGCATAAGGAGGTAGCAGCTGCCGGAGGATGCCGTCCTTTGGCCTAATTGCAATCAATTAAGGATCTCTTCTGAGACTTGAGTGAGATGTGGGCGCTCAGATAAGTGACACCATGTGGCTGCTTTGACCGCTTTTAAAGGAGCTAACGGGTTTATCAAGAATGAAAAGAAGAGCTGTCAAGGAGTCAAAGGAAATAAAAAAGCCCAGCACTAGGGCTCCTACCAAACCCAAGGACTGCTCCAGTGGTGGCCCTGCAGCTGGAGGGGCCATTAAGGCATCAAGCAAAGAGGACTGACAGGGATAAGACTGAAGACGTGCAGTGCTTCAGACGCAAGCAACAGCACCGGGTCTCTGTCCAGTTCAGCATCTGGCTGTGGCTAGGGCCTGAGCAGGGCCTCAGGAGTCTCCAGTATGACCCACAGCTACTCTGTCTGGCTTCTAGACCTCCTTAGTTCCCACACATGACAGGCACTCCTGCCCTGAATCCAAACCACCTGAAATAGGACAAGGCAGAGCCCTTCCTAAACCCACCAGAATGTACACTGGGAGACTCAGCAGAATTGTGACCAAGGCTCACACTGTGGAAATGTACTCCTCCAGCGGGAAAATCAAAATGATTGCTGTGCCTATAAAAAGGGTTCATCCTTATCTTTCCCGAGGCTACGTAGAATTGGAGAATCCAGGTGAAGCTGGAGAGGTTGAAACACACAGGTGGAGGGCAGACTGGTGGCCAGGGGATCACTGCTACTGCTGTTTGCCTCCTTGGTCTTAGCCACCCCCTTGGAAATTCAGCCCTACAGGAGAAAGGCTGCCACTGTCTCCCGGGTAGTGCAGCTCATCCCAGGGACGACGAGGAGGTTCTGCTCCTTTAGGCTCGGATGCCCTTTGTGCCAGGTATTGGTCTCCCAGTCACCAGCATCACAGGAGCAGGAGGTAAGCAGGGCTGCTGAAGCGCCCTGGCACTTAGGTTCCTTCACTTCTCTAACCGAAGAATTGGTGAGGAAGGGTCCCTCTGCTGAGAAGGCTTCTCTGTCTGCAGAGGTCCTTTGTGTGTATGGTTGTTTTGTATAGTCTTCTAGAAAACACTGTGTAACTTTCCATCATTTTGGATAAGGCTATGTTTGTACTTTATATAAATGAAGTGAATAAGTATAATTAGAATGTAAATTGAATCATGAAAAAACTTGAGTATCTATGTAGGAATTTTGGTGGGAGGTTGTTTATTTGACATTGTGTCTCATGTAGCCCAGGATACCTTTGAACACTGGACTGATTATTTCTCTCTCTCTCTCTCTCTCTCTTTCTCTCTCTCTCTCTCTCTCTCTCTCTCTCTCTCTCTCTCTCTCTCTCTCAATATAATGTTTTATAAAAGATTTCCAGATGTTAAACTGATCTTCATTCTTAGGATAAATCCCTCTTGGTCAAGGGATAGAGTCCTCCTTCTATGTTACTGAATTCAGTCTTACGGGTTTGGTTTTCTGTTTTGTTGTTTGTTTAGGACTCATTAGTGTTTGTGCCAGTGTCCATGTGTATGTGCATGTGTGTGCATGTCTGTGTGTGTGTGTCAGTGTGTGTGTGTGTGTGCATGTCTGTGTGTGTGTCAGTGTGTGTGTGTGCATGTGTGTGCAGCTGCACATGTCAGTATCCTCTTCTGTGAATCTCCATCTATCCTTGAGGCAGGGTCTCTACGAATCAGGGTTAGGGTTCTCTCTGAACCTGGGATTTGTATTTCTTTGACCAGGCTGACAACTGGCCAGCACCAGTGATTTTCCTTTTTGCCTGCCTTAGAACTAGGGTTTATTGGCCTATACTAAATGCCTTGCTTGAGACATGGGTGCTGGGATCTAAACTTTGACACTAGTGATTGTGCAGCAAGCACCCTTAACCTTTGAGTTATTTTTCCAGCTCCCCCTCACTTTTTGTGAGATTGAGGCTTGTGTAGCCCAGGCTGACCTAATACTCAATATATAGATAGGGATGATCTTGAATTTCTAATCCTCCTACCTATACCTCCCAAATGCTGGGATTACAGGCGTGTGCTCGCATGTCCAGTTTCTGTGGTGCTGGGAGTTGAACCCAGTTTTTATGCTAGATAAGTACTCCACCAGCTGAACTACATTCTCAGCCCCTTGTTCTTGTTTTGGAGCCTGGCCTTGAACATGTGCTCCTTCTGCCTGAGCTTCCTGAATCCTATGATTACCATCCCTGGCTCCTACTGTTAGCCTCATTGGAATTGGAAAATGTTTTTTCCTCTTAGATTTCTTGAGAGGGTTTGTGAAGGGTTAGTGTTAATTCTTTGGTTTTGTGCTTGAGGCAGGGTCTCATGTAGCCCAGAATGGCTTTGAACTCTGACTTTGAACAATACCTCCTAAGTGCTCAGGATATAGACATGGGCCAGGCCCATCCTAAATGTTCATTATTTAAATGTTGGTATAATTTACTGGTGAAGTCACCTGAAACTGGCTTTTCTCTGATTTTTTTTATAACTAATTCAGACTACTTGCTAGCGATCTGCCATCCACTCTCCGGTCTTGAGCCTGCTTTGCTGCCTTGCTAAGGGTTCCCCGTGCATGTTTGTTACCATCTGTCACTGCTTTGGCTCGAATTTTCTGCTCTCTAGCTTCTGAAGATGGAAAGTTGGGTTATTGATTTTAAAACTTGATTTAATGTTGGTGTAGGCTGTCCTCTGAGCAGCTCGTCAGTCACATGACATAGATCTGGTTTCTGTTTTTCATTTTGTTCATCTTAAAGTTGTTAAATTTCCTTGTAATCACAATATAGTCTGTTTTCTCAAAATAGTTTTCTAATTTCCCAGTCTTCTCTGATTATTAAGAAATATTTTTATCACATTAAATATTTATTACTGTGTGCTCAGAATTATGGTGTTGTACCATTTAGTCTCTAAAAGTCATGACATTTTAATTTTAGCCTAACTTTAAAGAGAAAAAAATTGTTTTGTTTTTTGAGACAGGATTTCTCTGTGTAGCCCTGTCTTGAAACTCACTTTGTAGGCCGGGCAGGCCTTGAACTCAGAGATCTGCCTGCCTCTGTCTCCCAAGTTCTGGGACTAAAGGAGTGCACCACCACACTTGGCTAAGGAGAAGATGTTATAAACAGGTAGTTAACAGACACAGGTCTGGAAATCCCAGCATGCAGGAAGCAAAGGCAGGAGGATCACTTAGGATGTGAGGCTAGTCTGGGCTATATAGCTGTCCTAACTAACCAAAAAGAGAAAGAAACCAAGTCAATACTCTTTTAAAAAAATATTATTTTTAAGATTTTGTGCATGTGTGCACATGTGTGTGTAGGTGTCCGCAGAAGCCAGATGCTTGATATCTCCCTGGAGCTGTAGTAGCAGTAGCTGGGAGATGCCTGAAGTGGGTGCTACGAACCATACTCAGGTTCTGTGCTAGAGTAGTGCATGCTTCTAACCACTGAGCCATCCCCCATTGTAACATGAGGGCCTGGTTGGTTTCTGTCCTCCCACCAGGTCCCACAGTCATTAGGTCAAAGAATCACACAGAAGTTCTACATAGGTTATAAAACTGATTGGCCCATTAGCTCAAGCTTCATATTAGCTCTTATAACTTATATAGCCCATAATTTTTATCTATGTTAGACACGTGGCTTGGTACCTTTTTCAGCGGGGCAGGTCACATCCTGCTTCTTCAGTGGTCTGGGCAGGAGTGGGGAAAGAGCTTCCTCCTTCCCAGAATACTCCTGTTCTTCTGGCCCCACCTTTACTTCCTGTCTGGTTTTCCCACCTATACTTCTTGCCTGGCCAATCAGCGTTTATTTAAAACATGATTGACAGAATACAGACAATTCTCCAGCACCACCCCATCAATACCTGAATGGCTTATGAAATGCATAAAGTTCAGGTGTCAAGCAACTGATGGGGTCACATATTTATATGTTACTCTGGTTTTGCAGACTGCTGTGGTATGTGTTACATTACAAAACTTGAGATTATTTCCAACAATCCTCAGATACTAGATCACTGGTATACTTCAGTACCAGACTGTGCTTGCTGCAGAAAGCAGACCATAACCTGCAGAAGAAACTAAGCTGGAGAAGTGGTGGTTATACGCCCTTAAATCTAATTGTATTGATAACATAAAGTACAGAACCTCCCAGTTAATTTACTATGCCTGTCAGCTTTAAGAAAGGAACACTTGGGGTTGGAAAGATGGCTTAGCAGTTAAGAGCACTGGCTGCTCTTCCAGAGGACTCAGGTTTGATTCTCAGCATTCACAACTGCTTCTAACTCCAATTCCAAAGGGACCCAATGCCCTCTTCTAGTCTTCACAGGCATCAAGCACATAAGTGCTGCACAGATATACATGCAAGCAAGATGCCCATACATACAAAAAAATAAATGGAATACAGTAGCTGCATATTTTGCTATGAAAGTGAAATAGATACTTATGATTGGCATGATGGCTGTGCTGGATTTAATTCAGAACTCAGAGGACTGCTGTACACTCTGTTCTCTTTCTGGCAGAGATGGCTGGTCTCAAAGGCAGCCATCCCTGAATTAACTAGAGCATCACTGTATGATTGCTGACTTACCTGCATGGTACCATAGATTGCCTTTTTTAAAAGAATTATTATTGTAGTGGATATGAGAAAAGAGAGACCAAGAGTGCACACATGTGACATGACATCCATATGAAGGTCAGAAATCAGCTTTTTAGGAGTTGATTTTCTCCTTCTATCCCACCGTGGGATCCAGGAATTGAACTCAGGTTGTCAAGTTTATGCAACTTTTACTCTGTGTCATCTAGTTCATTCATTTGGAGATAGGGTTTCACTATGGAGGAAGTCCAGGCTGCCCTCAAATTCCTGAGCTTCTTGCTTAGTTACCTGAGTACTGAGATTATAGACACATGCTATGTCCCTCCTCTCCGTGTATGTGTCTGTGTCTGTCTTTTCAGACAGGGTCACATTCTGTAGCTGAGGTTGATCATGAACTCAAAGCAGTCCTCTTGCCTCAGCCTCCTGAATACAGCATGCATGGCATGCATTATGTATTGCATGTGCACGTTGGACAAGTCTGTACCTCTTGTGCTTCATCAGACCTGGCCCTTTATATTGCTATTGCTCTCTAAGAACTGCAGCAATCACAAATTTAATGCAGGATGGTTTGAAAATATTGTGAAATATAAACATATAAAATTTCACAGTGCTTAGGCCACTGAGGCCATTCTGCAGTTACTAACAAGCATTCTGGTTGTATGGAATATAAACATGATGGTACAGACCAGAAAAACTTTCAAAGACCAATTTTGGAGAAGTTGAAAATTACCAGAGGAAAGTAACTGGCTTTTAATTTTTTTAAAGATTCATTTATTTATTATGTATATGACATTCTGCCTCCATGTATGCCTGCACACCAGAAGAGGGTGCCAGATATCATTACAGATGGTTGTGAGCCACCATGTGGTTGCTGGGAATTGAACTCAGGACGTCTGGAAGAGCAGCCAGTGCTCTTAACCACTGAGCCATATCTCCAGCCCCTATTTTTTTTTAATATTTGTGTTTTGCATACATGTGTGTATGTGTATCAAATGCATGCAGTGCCCCCATCGGCCAGAAGAGGGCATTGGATCCCCAGGGACTAGAGTTACAGATGGCTATAAGCCCCCATGTGTGTGCTAGGAATTGAACCCTGATCCTAGAAGAGTGATCTTAACTGCTGAACCATTACTCCAGTCCATGGTAGCTTTAATACGGTAGTGGAAATGGCACTATTTTCCCACAGCTATGAAGTAGCCTGTCTCCTTTCAAAGGTATCCTGTGAGATACTAGAGGCATAGAAGTGGAATTTGATAAAGGTATAAAAATGGCCTATTTGTTTTTAAAGTATGGAGGGTGTTTGTTTTGTTTTTAGGGCTAAGGCTCTGGGTTGAAACTCCAGAGCCAATAAGGGTTTGTTGTTGTTGTTGTTTGTTTATTTGTTTTTGTCTGTGTTTTGTTGTCTGTTTGCTTTTTGTTTTGTTTTGAGTCAAGATCACTATGCAGCTTGACATAGTTCACATAAGTCCATCTACCTCTTCCTAGAGTATCCTGGGATTAAAAGTGTGTGCTGGAACACTGACCTTAGTTTTTTAAAAATGTAAACATCATATTTAGTGATCTGATTTTTCCAGTGTGCTTGGCATTGTTTGTATGTGATACTATTAATAGTCTCAGATAAACAAACAAGTATAGTCCTTTAGTTTTCTTGCCTTGCAGGTTTTACATTTCTGGCAGTGATTAACTGCTGGTGTTACATTTTACACCTTCTCTTTTAGAATTGCCTTAAAAGCATTCAGGACATCAACGTGCATTCTTGAGAGAATTGTGTGGGTGGACGTGAGGATCAAACCCAGGGCTTTATACAAGGTTGGATTCTGCCGTTGAGCCCCATTCTGTCACTGGACTTCAGGCTTTCTCTGAAGGTGGTTTTCAGGAAAACAGGGTATCAGTCTTGTCAGATAAAGAGACAGACAGGCCAATGGTGGAGAATAGAGAGCGCTCTAAAGTAGTGAGGCTTGCAGAGCTCCATCCAAGCTGGCCTTCTTTGAGACAGGCGTGAAGACTGCATTGCTGCAGAGTGGCTTGCTTTCAGAGCTCAACAGCCGGGAATCTTACATTCTGTGCCAGGCTCCTACTAATTGTGCCTGTGCAGAGTGAGTGCGTGCGGATCTGGAGTGTGAGTCCGTGGCACTGCTGGGACAGGCTGGGGCACTGACTTCTAGAGACTCCTGAAAATGTCAGGGTCTTCCTGATTTTCTTCCTGTGGACCCAATAAATGTGAAGAAGGAGCTTATAGCTAAGTTGCCTGGGATACATATTAATTTATATCTACATATGATTTAATGTAGGCATTATATATTTTATCTAATTGTAAATTTTAAAATCTTGAAAATAAAAAGTGAGCAAGTACACGAGCACAGGTCGTCCAGTAGCAGGTTCTAGCGGCTTAGCCCTGCAGCCTAGGGCCCCAGGCCTTGCCACCATGACCACTACCCCCATACCCACAGCGTGCAGGCTCTAAAGCATGGCAGCCATCCCTTCCGGTGGCTCTCCTGCTTACCCATGACCTGTATCTGTGACACCTGGGGGGACATCTTGCCTGTTATCATTTATTTAAAAACGCCCAAAGAGAAGTCATGCAATGCAACAGAGCTCACATGGAAGGTTTATTGATAGGAGAGAAAAGGGGGCAGAAAGCGATTCCTGGGGACAAGAATGGCAGAAGGGGGGTGGTGGAGACGGGAGATGGGCAAGGCCCTTTTAAAAGAGAAGGTAGCAAATGTGCACAGAAGGTGGTCTAAGTGACTGCAACTGATGTTTTATCCTGTCAGGATCCTTTAGGGACCCAGTGCCCTCTTCTGCTCTCACATGCACAAACCTACACACACACACAATTTAAAAACATAAAAATTAAAAAGTTAAAAATAACCATCTTCATATGGCTTATAGAATTTATTGTTGAGCTATTTAAACTTTATTGTTATTGAAGAACTAGTAAAAGCTTGCATTACACCTTATCTCACATTCATAACATCAAAAGTATGAAAAATGTGAGGACCTAGAAAGATTATGAGACAGGATTATGCTTTCTTGGCTCTGTAGGTTCACTTCCTGCTATTTATACACACTGTCTTTGCTAATAGGCAACCATAGTTGCTTTCTTTTAAGAAAACTAAAAGGAAAAAACGGTGTCTCCTCTCTCTCGCTGCAGGTGGCTGGAGGCAAAGTGAAGAAGCCTGGGAAACGAGGACGGAAGCCAGCCAAAATTGACTTGAAAGCAAAACTCGAGCGGAGTCGACAGAGTGCCAGAGAATGCCGGGCCAGGAAGAAGCTGAGATACCAGTACTTGGAGGAGTTGGTATCCAGTCGGGAGAGAGCTATCTGTGCACTCCGGGAGGAACTGGAAATGGTAAAGTCTATCAGCAACAGGACAAACACCCCTCTTGACTTGACTGTCACTGTAAGGCAGGAGTTAGACCAGTCCTTCCCTGTCCAGTTGGCAAACATTGAAAAGAATGTTAATCTTTTTTACCACATTGTAGATAAATAGGCATTTTTTAATACAGTACTGGTGGGAACATTAAGGTATTGTTTATGATAGAAAAACCATGGGGACTAGAGACATGGCTCTGTGGTTAAGAGCACTGGCTGCTCTTCCAGAGGTCCTGAGTTCAATTCCCAGCAACCACATGGTGGCTCGCAACCCTCTATGATGGGATCCAATGCCCTTTCCTCATGGGTAGGCATACATGCAGACAAAGTATATTATATATAAGTCATATTTATATATTATAATATATATCATAAATTATATAAACCTTAAAAAGAAAACAAGAGAAAGGTGCTTTGCCACTAAGACTGATGACCTTCGCAGTCCCCCAAACCCGTGCCTGCAAAGTTCCTCTGACTTCCACATGCATGCTCAAGGCACTGCAGTGAGTGTGGCGAAAGTTAAAAAGAATGGACATTCAGCTTAGTTGGTAGAGTGCTTATCTAGCATGCATGGGGCTCTGGGTTTGATGCCAGCACGGCAGGAATGGGGTGTGATGACACAAGCCTGTATTCCCAGCACTGGGGAGATGGAGGCAGGAAGAGCAGAAGTTCAAAGTATCAGTTCAATGTATTGCTAAGTGAAAAAAGCCACATAACAGTCCATGATTCTGCATGGGAGGCTGCCATTTGTGTTCCCATGAATCCATTCACTTTACATTCAGAGCTTTAACTATGAGCTCAGGGATGAGGTAACAGGTGCGAGCAGAGATGGTACTACCGTAACTGTTCCAAAGCTGGATTCTCAGGAAGCAATGAACCTGGGCATGTACATGCCTGGAATCCCAGCACTTGGGGGATAGAGAAAGGAGGATCAGGAGTTCAAGGCCAGCCTCTGGACTACATGAGACTATGTCTAAAAATAAAATCAGCAGGGCTGAGGGGATGACTGAACAGAGTGCCTGTGAGCAGATCCTCAGGACCCACATAAAGCTGGGTGCATGGTGGTGCACATTTGTAATCCCTGTGCTCCTTTGCAAGATTGAGGACAGAAACACCAGGCTCCCAAAGCTCAGGGCCAATGCAGCAACAAATGATAGATGACCCCTGTCTCGAGGTGGAAGAGGAGGACTGACACCCAAGGCTCTATGTGACTTCCATACATACAACTGAGAGAAACCCAAGGAATTTAAGAAGAGGGAAGGGTCAAGATGACCCACTGAATAAAGTGCTTAGCACATAAGCCCGTCAGCCTGATTAGTCTGAACCTCAAACCCACATAAAGATGGAAGACGAGAACCAACTCACAGAACTTTCCTCTGACCTCCACATAAATGCTGTGGCCTGTGAGCTCATACACAATAATAATGAATAAAATTCTAAAGGGGGCAACAAAGAGATGACTGGGTAAACCACTTGCCATGCAAGCAAGAAGACCTGAGTTCAGTCCCCAGGATTCACATAGCAGTTACAGTAGCACACACTTGTCATCCCATACTGTGGCAGGGGAGACAGAAGATCCCTGGGGTGGGCTGGCCAGCAGTCTAGTGAGCAGGGAAAGACCTTGTCTCAAAAAATAAGGGGGGAGTGATTCAGGAAGACACCCAACATCAACTGAACTTGCAAACAGCGACACACACGCACGGACACTCACACCTATGCACAAAAGCAAAGAAGTAATAAGAGCATTGAGAGAGGAAGGTAACATGCTCCAGATGGATACTAATCAGTTTTTTGTAATATATCGCTATTGATTTTTATGATGAATTTGATCTGTTATATGTCACTATTATTTGACTTGATTTACTTCACTTTGTATGCTCCCAAAAGTTCATAGTGTACACTGTGGTAGAATGTATGTGTGTTCTCATACATGTAATCGTGGTGCATACAGCTACTACTGGTAGTTGTTTAGTGAATATTTACTAGAGAAGACTCCCCACAGCCAGTACTGGATATCAAACCCAAGGCCTCTTGCATGCTAGCACGTGCTCTAGCAGTGAGCTACAGCCGAGCCCTCAGGTGAGCTCTTGTGTCTAGGATTTCCACATATGCTGCCTGAACTCTGACTTTGCGTTTGACTTAACTGTGCTAAATATTTCAGTACAAGCAATGGTGCATGGCAATGGACCAAGGGAAAATCCCTTCTGAAATAAGGGCCCTTCTCACTGGAGAGGAGCAGAACAAGTCTCAGCAGAACTCAAGCAGGCATCCCAAAGCTGGGAAGACAGATGCTAACACCAATTTGTGTGAGTACCGTCTACGGAAACATTCCTGTTAAGTAAGCATCCCAAGGTAGAGTGTGTGTCAACCACTAAGCCATGTGACTTGAAGTAAAGTGAAGTGCTACTGTCCTTTTTAAATGCTAGTCAGCGTTGTGGTGGAGGGTCCTAAACCCTGAAGTGAAGGCCAGCTGGAGGCTGGCTGTGCTGCGCAGCTGCTCTGCCATCACTTAGGGGAACCTCAAGTTGGAGGCCAGTGTGGGCTTCACAGGAAGACCCCATGACAAAAAACAGACTTGCCAGCCAGCTGAGGACTGTGTGGTGATAGCCTGTGATTTAAAGTGGCCCTGAGTGTGGTGGGAATGCCACTTTCTTTTACTTGTGCTATCAGTCACAGCTTTAACTTAGACATTACTCCAGTAGCAGTGCTAAAGAGCTCTAGTCTTAGGTGGCTTAGCAGCAGGCTGTGGTAGGAGTTAGCGTGCTCTAGGGCAGTGTTCTCAACCTTCCTAATGTGTGACTCTAATGCAGTTCCTCATGTTGTGATGACCCCTAATCATAAAATTATTTTCTTTTTTTATATTTATTTATTATGTATACAATATTCTTTCTGTGTGTATGCCTAAAGGCCAGAAGAGGGCACCAGACCCCATTACAGATGGTTGTGAGCCACCATGTGGTTGCTGGGAATTGAACTCAGGACCTTTGGAAGAGCAGGCAATGCTCTTAACCACTGAGCCATCTCTCCAGCCCATAAAATTATTTTCATTGCTATTTCAGAACTGTGATTTTGCTACTGTCATGAATTGTAAGCCAGGTGGTGGTGGTGCACACCTTTAATTCAGCACTTGGGAGGCAGAGGCAGGCGGATCGCTGAGCTTGAGGCCAGCCTAGTCACAGAGAAAGTCAAGGACAGCCAAGGCTACACAGAGAAACTCTGTCTTGAAACAAAACAAGAAGCAAAAACTCAAAAACAAAACAAAAATATTAATCATAATGTAAATATATTTGGAGCTAAGGTTTGTTAAAGGAGCTTTGACCCACAGGTTGAAAGCCACTGCTCTAGGCTCATTCAGTCCTAGGGCAAAAACCAAAACCAGGAAATGAGAGAAATAGCAGAGTAACTGGGTGAGGTCCTGGGTCTCTCGAGTGTAATTTTAGAAGCTGTTCTCACAAGTCCAGGCTCTGGCTACCATAAGTTGTAACGGAGAGTGTTTTTCTTCTTTTGCAGTGCTGGGGAATTGAACCCGTAGCTTCAGAAATGCTAGGTAAGTTCTTTACATGCTCATCCCAGAGTTGTTTTATTTTTGTTGAGGTGAAATTCATATAACATGAAATGAACAACTTCAAAAAAATCTACCATTTTAAAATGATATTATTGGCTGGAGAGATGGCTCAGAGGTTAAGAACACTGGCTGCTCTTCCAAAAGACCCAGATTCAATTCCCAGCAACCATAGGGCTCACAATCATCTGTAATGAGATCTGGTGCCCTCTTCTGGCATGCAAAGATACATGCAGGCAGGATAAATCTTTTTTTTAAAAAAAAAAGTAAGCTGACAATGCAGGCCTTTAGTGTATTTGCAGTGTTCCATAACTGTCATCTCTAACTACAAATGTGCGACCACCCTGAAAGAAAACTCTGGACCATTAAACAGCCCTTTGCAGCCATGGAGCCATGGGCCTGAGGTACCAATGGATGAATCCATTATAAATATTTTGTATAAATGGGATCATTTCGTATCTTCTGCATCTGACTTCGTTAACCTAGCCTGATCTTTCCATAGTTGACTCATGTTAGTCCATGTATCAGAACTTCATTCTTTATGATCCATCATTTTATAGATGCAGATACCACGGTTGTTTATCCATCTGTCCATTGATAGGCTTTGGTTTCTACCTGCTGGCTCCTGGGATACTGTCAACATTGCTGCTGTGAGCATGTGTATACAAGACTTGTGTATGGGCTTGTCCTGGTTTGTTTTGGGTCAGGGAGCTCAGCTCACTGTGTGGCTGAGGAGAACCTGAGCCCTGGTCCTCCTGCCTTCGCCTCCCTCCGCAGTGCTGGGGCTCCAAGTGTGCGCCACCACAGCTCGCTTAGCTCTTTGAATATGCACCTGGGGTCAGACTGCTGCGCCATATGGACTTTTGTTTAACTTTCTTAGGAACTGCCAGACTCTTTTCTCTGATGGCCAAAGTATGTCAGTTTCCACTAACATCTCATCAATGCTTGTTTTCTTATTTTGTGAGAGATTAGATCTCATTGTGTTGCCTGGGGCTGATTGAATCCCAGGAGTCAAGTAATACTTCCTCCTCAGCCTTTCTGGTAGCCAGGATTATAGGCATATGCCATTGTGGCAGCCCTATTTTGGGTTTTGTTTTAATTTTAATTAATTATTTATTGGTTTTTTTTAAAGACAGGATTTCTCTCTGTTGCCCTTGCTGTCCTGGAACTCACTCTGTAGACCAGACTGGCCTCAAACTCAAATTCACCTACCTCTGCCTCCTGAGTGCTGGGATCATTGTTTTATTTTATTTGTTTATTTTAAAGACAGGCATCTTGCTGTGTAACCCAAAATGGCCTAGAACTCATGTTTACCATGCTTGCCTTAAACTTCCTGCAATCTTTCTGCCTGTCTCCCTCCCAGTGACAAGGTTACATGTCTGTGCCACCATTCCCAGTGTCCAGTTTTTTTAAACTATAGCTCTCCTAGTGAGCATGAAGTAGTGTATCATTGTGTTTATTATTGTGCGTGTGATGGGCGTGTGAATGTGCGCAGAGCATATGTGGAGCTCAGAGGACAATTCTGTGGAGTCTGTTCTCTCCCTCCTGCCTTTATGTCAGAATGGGAATCAGGTCACCAGGGTTGTAGAGAAAGTCATCTCACTGTCCCCTCATTGTGCATTTCCTTAATGAATATTGAGTCTGTGTTTTGCTCTTGTGTTCTTTGTTCCTGGCCATTTGTATCTGCTTTCTAGAAACACGTTTAAGTTTGCCATTGTTAGAGTTTTGTTTTGTTGTTGAAGCTTTTTTGTGTTGTCTTGTTTGTGTTTTTTGAGTCAGGGTCTCACTATCCAGCCCAAGGTGACTGGAACTCAGTGACCCTCCTCCCTCAGCCTCCTGTGAGCTAGGATGTGGATGTGTCTCCCTGCCCTGCTGTGGAGTTTTAGGAGTTCCCTCTTGCTCTGGCCACTAGGCGTGCTGTTGCTGTGCACTTTGCAGGCTTCTCTCCTGCTCAGTCAGCTGTGTTTTCACTTTCTGAATAATATCTTTGGACACACAAAGATTTAGCTCAGATGAAGTTTAGTTAGCTTCTTTTATCTTCCATTGCTCATGTTTTTTTGTTTAAGATTTATTTATTTTTATTGTATATTCAGTGTTCTGTTTGCATATATGCCTGCACGCCAGAAGAGGGCACCAGATCTCATTACAGATGGTTGTGAGCCACCATGTGGTTGCTGGGAATTGAACTCAGAGCCTCTGGAAGAGCAGTCAGTGCCCTTAACCTCTGAGCCATCTCTCCAGTCCCATTGCTCATGTTTTTGGCATTATATCAAAAGATTCCATTCTCAAATCTAGGCTGTGAAATTTTACCCATTTCATCTAAGAATATTACAGTGCCTTTGGGGGCATAATGAGCCCAGTTTCCTCTATACCACGATAGAGAAGCTCACATAACACGGCAGCTCATGTCCTGCACGTGCTAGTTGGTTGAAGAGAGTGAAGATTTCGGGGTTCAGATATAATACCCAGGAGGTGGAGGAGGAAGATGTCAAGCACTTACTTCTCTGTCTTTATAGTCTGGGAGGACTTGAAATGGTTATAAGTAAACACTGCCACACTAGGGCCAGTGAGCGTTAGCACAAGTGTCAGGAGTTCAAGACCATCCTTAGCTGCTCACTGAATTTGAGGCCAGCCTAGGCTACATGAGACCCAATCTCAAAACAAGTTATAAAATTAAAGGAATTAGGTTTTTGATAACTTTACTAGATAACATTGGACCTTAATCTAAATTAAACTAGTTAAAATAACCAAATTAACTAATTTTCTATATATTCATAATCTTTAAAAAGTCTCACTAGCTGAACATGTGACTCATACTTGTCATCTGATTCCTCAGGAGACTGAGACAAAAAATTCCTGTGATTTTTGAGGCTACTGTCTGAGTCGCTTTCCTGTTGCTATGATAAAATAGTCTGACAAGAGCAACTGGAAAGCAGAATTGTAGGTGGAATTTCTCTATGTTCTGGCAGCCACTCCCAAATGGCCACTCCAAGACTTCTTATTAATTACAAATGCTTGGACAATATCTCAGGCTTATTACTAACTAGCACTTACAACTTAACCCATTTCTATCCATCTATTGCTGCCCTAAGGCTTGTGGCCTGTTTGCATGTCCTGCTTTCTTTCTGTTTGTCTGGCTACTTCTCTGACTCTGCCCTACTTCTTCCCAACATTCTCCTGCCCTGAAAATCCTGCCTAGCCATTGGCCAATCAGCTTCTTACCAACAGTGAGAGTAACACATTTTCACAGTGTACAGAAGAATTATTCCACAGCATTCCATTTTATCTTGCACTTCAAAGTACAGTCCATCATGGTGCGGAAGTCAGAGTTAGGAGCTTGTGAAGCTGCCTACATCACATCCCCAGTAAGAAGCAGAGAGTGAGGGATGCGTGAAGTTATTGCTGGGTTCCCTTTGTCCACATATGCAGTCCAGAGTCCCCCTCCTCAGACATGGTGTCACCCATAGTTAAGATGGCTCTTTACACATCAATTAGTGGAACAAAGTAATCCCCACAAGCCCTTCTCCCAGGTGATTCTAGAGTCTATCAATCTAACCATCATAGCTACATAGTTCCAGGCCATCCTGTGGTGGAGTAAGGTCTTGTCTCATAACAAGTCACACAGTAACAACATCATCAACAGAAGCCTTCCTGCATATATTAACCTGAAGAAAAAAAATCAAGAATTTTAGGGGGTGTAGTGGTGCACACCTGTAATCCCATTACTTGACAAGAGGAGTTCAAGGTCATTGTCTGCTTTATAGAGTGTTCGAGACATGCCTGGGCTATCCATAAAATCCCGTCTCAAAAACTAGGAGCTGCTTATGATGGGCTAGGAAGATGGCTCAGTAAGATCCTTCCTATGAAAGCATGAAGACCTGAGTGTGAGTCCCAGAATCATGAAGCCAGGCACTGTAGTGTGGTCTGCAATCCCAGCACTTCTATAGCCGGATGGGAAGTAGGGATGGGAGAACCTCTGGATGCTCACTGGGTGGCAGTTCTGGTGTACACAGTCAAAAAACAACAGAGACCCTGCCTCAAACATGGTTTAAGGTGAAGACTGGACATGAGGTTGTCCTCTGACCTCCACATGTGTGCCCTGGCACTCACACACACAACAGTAAATGAATAAATAAATAAACGCATGAGTTTAAAAGCTGATTTATCAAACTTCATTGACTAGAAACATTCTTATGTTGATGCATTTGTTTTTTATCCAGGGTGAAGAGCATATAAAATGCAGTCAGTGATCAAAGCCAATGGTCTCTAGTGTCTATGGAGGACAAACGGGCAGGACTTTGCTTCTTGGCTCCATTTACTGCTTACTGCTCAGTAGGCATCTCTGTAAATCTGAAGTTTCTACCAAAATGTGTGATCATACATCACGAAGGCCTTTGCTTTAATTTTCAACACATAGATTTGCCAACATTCAGACCTACTCTGTATTGCTCTCCATGTTGGTCAACAAGTTATGATGCCTGAAACCACAGAAATGGAGGAAAGAGGATGAAAAGCGCATATTTGCACCTTAGCCGTATGGCTTTTTTGGTTAATTTATATTTTCCCTATGTAATTCATGTATTTGTATGTGTGCTTAGTTGTCACTTCTCTTTGTGTCTTTAATCACCCTACAAAAAGAAACCAAATAGGCTGTTTGTTTCCTGTGGGTCTCAGCCTTTACGGACCCAATATTACTCCTTTATATTTACTTGAGTAATGTTCGATGTCTGTGAGCCATTCCAGCATAAGCTGTGAGTATCTATTAGCAGATATATACAGTTCTATTTTTATAATCCACAGTGATATGCCTGTTTTAAAGAATGTACATAAGAAACCCAACAAGAAAGCCCGCAGACGGCCCCTTTCTGCTGTTTCCTCAGACTGTGTTTATGAAAGTTGGCTAGGGCCGACTCTGTGCTTGGAGAAGAACTAGCCATGTTTTATTTTCAGGTGAAAGTAACTTTTCAGTAGCATTCGTTATCATAACCTGCAGTGTGCATGTGCACATGTGTTTCTGTTGTATGTCTACATATACATGGGGTAGACAGAAGTGAATGTTCATACATGTTTGCTTGTGTTCTCAACTAAGGCATGGATTTTTGTTTTGAAGAACACAGAATGGAACCAGCTGCTGAGCCTGAGTGTCTGCCTTCCCGTGTAGAGCGCAAGCCACACTGCTGGTGATGCTGATGGTGGTTGCGGTTGGCAGAACACTCAGTGTCTCCCCTGATGTGAGTGCCCTTAGGAATGTGTTGCCCACTGTGGTGGGCATCCTGAGCTGTACCTTGCACTGTAGCTTGGGACCTGACAGGTATGTGGCATGGCAGGTGGCTCTGTATGGTCCCCATCACAGCTGCATTTACATGACATGGAGTGTGATTGAGGGGCAGAGCTCATGGTAGGACACACTGAGAGATGAGGAACCTCTGCTTCACTCTTGTTCTAGTTCAGTCAGGTGGCGTGTTCTTTCTTGCTGCTAAATTACAATTGTTCCTCACTCTGATGAGGCAGGAACTTGGCTTCCAAACAAATGTTTGCTAAAGACTGGCAGTTGATGAGGCGGTATCAGTCTTCAGGCGTGTCCGGCCTTTTGACATTGTGACTTGAAGCCTGGGAACTGAGTGTTTGAAGCGAGTTTACAGTTTTGTGCCAGGTCACATTCCTAGCTGTTCTGAGGCCTGTGCAGCCTGCACACCATGGTTCAGACATGGATGGCAGGTTTTCTGTGAGGTGGAACATGAGATGGATCTCTTGGCAGGCAGGCATTTAAACAGATGCCTCCCCTCAGCTCGAGATCCCTTGATCTCAAGCTTCAGACTTAGATCCCATGTTAGGGGTGTGTGACCACCAACAGACCACTAGCCCAGCTTGCTGGGGTTCTCTGAGTTTAAGAAAAATGGGCATTTAAGGATGTTTAATGTCTTCTTAGGACCATAAATGTAGACGAAGGATTGTTGATATTCGGGCCCTTAAGAATTTAAGTGTTTTAAATATAGTGTTCAGACTGTGCTGGGCATGTTTCTGCCAGCTGGTCCACTCCGTCATATATTTTCACTGCAGAACAGCCCATGACTTTATGTTGCTTTGTTCAGTACCTTTTGAATTCTCTAGAAATGTTATTTTGAAAACAAACATTCCAGGATGAATGTGGCTCCTCAGTGGAATGTCTGCACTGTGCTTGAAGACTCTGCAGGTTCTAACTGCAATCGCAGGGTCACCCCAGAGAGGTGGCCTTGGAGCGAAAGCTGATCGCACTTTGAGTCTATTCGTGTGCCTGTATCGCTTTAGTGTTTTGGACTGGTCAGACCAAGAGAATAGCCCTTGGTGTTTGAAGGGGACATGTCTGTTGATTGCTCTGGGACCTGTGCCAGCCCTTCCTCCTCAGAAGCCTGAGATCCACTCACTGGTCCTGATTCCAACAGCTGGAGTGTCTCCATGTCCATTACCGTCCAGGGATGCTGTGTGCTGGCAGCACACCCAGAGGACAGCAGGCTGGGAGGACGGAGCCCTAGGCCATCGTCCAAGGCAGGAAGAGGCCATGTGCCTCAGTCAACAGAGCCCATCTCCTTTTTCTTTTTATCTCAGAGAGTAAGGAGAAAGTATATTTGTGAATTCACACCAAGCTGACTCTATCATTTTAGAATCCACTTCCCACATATTGGAGCAACTGGTACAATATGGAATTGATCTGGTCTGATCAACTTTTAGGCTGTAGCTGAAGTTCTTAATTTGTTTTCTATCTTATCTAAAATACTTTGTGATACCTGAATCAGAGCAGAGCCTTATAGCAGCCATCCCGTCACTATTTGCCTATGGACAGTGCTTAGCATCACCATCTAGAATTTATCATCTTTGAATTGTGATGGCTTTGCTTTGGCTGCTTATATAAAAAATACAGATTAAACTGGGCTTCACTTTTTAGTTAAAGGCAAGTAAAATTAACAAAAATAAATATATTTCACATAAATCAGCTGCATGTTGTTACAAATATTAAAATACATATTTTATTTTTTAAAGATGAGAGATAATTAAACCACATGGTATTTGGGGGCAATGAAGGATGTTTTTCTCAGAAGAGCATTGTACAATTATATTTTTTATGAAAAATAAAGTATATTCACCAAACTCATGTCAAATTGCCTGTTTCACACTGCTGAAATCTCTCTGTATACACCTCGAGCGGTTAAAAGAGAAAAGGAGGACTGTGTTCATCAAGATGGCGCATCAGGCAAAGGCACCTGCTGCCAAGCCCGACAGTCTGAGTGCAGCCTCCACGGGTGGAAGGGAGAACTGACCCTGGTGAGCTGTTCTCGGCTTCTGCACTCATGTGTGGTTAAGACTGCTTACAGCTCCTGCAGAAGACCCAGGTTCACTTCCCAGCACCCACATAGTGGCTCACACAGCCTGTAATTACAGTTCCAGGGACTCCAATGGGCTCCTGCACATAGGTGGTGCACAGACACACACTAAGGCAAGCACACATACATGTAATTCTTTTTTATTTAAACGGGACTAGGCAGGTCCTCAGCCCACTTTCTGAGTAACTTAGAATTGTCTAATCAGCTGGACTCCTCATCTTCCACATAGAGTCACTTTCAAGAGGTCACTGGTGTGATAAGTCAGGTCATTGTAGTTATTTTATTGTTGCTGTGGCACATGCCTGATGAAGGGTTTGTTTTGTCCCATGGTGTAAGGTTCAGTCCAACCTAGGATGGGCATCGCAGTAGGATTGTGAGGCAGCTAGTCACTGCACATGCAGTAAGGAAGCAGGGTTGATGATGTCACTGCACCTGCAGTAAGGATGCAAACATGTTGATGATGTCACTGCACCTGCAGTAAGGATGCAGACATGTTGCTGAGCTTGTTTTCCTTTTATCCTGAGTCTGGGTCCCGGACAGTGGTTAGTGCTGTCCACATGTAGGGCGAGTGCTCCCTCCTCGCTCCAGAAATGCCCTCGTGGACACACTCAGACGTATTCCTGGGTGATAAAATCCATCAAATTGACAAGATTAACCACGGGTATGAAAACCTGCTTGTCAAATAGCACAGGACTAGGCTGGCAGGGTGGCTCAGCAGGTAAAGGCACTTGCTGCAATGCTTGACAACCTGAGTTGATCTCTGGAACCCACATACACAATGGAAGGGAGAACCTTCTCCCCCGCCAAACTGTCCTTTGATTACAACCTATATATACACTAAACAAATGTGAAAAAAAAAATCCACAGTATGTATGGATTTAAGTTGTCAAAAATAAAAATGTCTAATGAGCATAAATCAAAATGTAACGTTAGCCTATTCCCAGGTTGTTTTCTATATATTGCTATGCTTCCCCTTTGAATTGGTATAATTGGAAGCTCTTTGTAGCAATAATAGCCTTCAATTAGTTAGGTTCATTTTAAGAAGCACTGATGTCCCAACTGGTGATATTTTGGTCTGATTATCTACATATAGTGATTTTCAGGCTGCTAAATAACAGGGTTTTGTTGGTTTTTTTTCCAGTTCATCCATTTTCCTTAATGACAAGTGGCTATTGATCCAAGTCTGGACTGTCACATAAAGATGTACTAAGGTGTGCAGCAGAGCAAAGACACAGTTAAGGTGGCCAGTGGGTCTGAACTCTAGCTCACCTTCCTTTTTAATAAGCCCGTGTAGAAGAAAGCCACCTGTCATCTGCTCAGTGAGTCCTGGCTCTGCCCAGAATTTACCCAATCAGCTCACCTTTGTTAATTCCACAACTCACTAGGGGTGCCCTTTTGAAAAGTGTGCAAAATCATGGCATGTTACAGATGACTTTAGCCCAGTTATGTGTGTCTCTTCTACTCCATGTTCAGTGACATCCGTATGGTGCTCAGCAATGGTAGGTGTGTGACCTCCCTCTCAGGAAGTCAGAGAATGCTACAGACCCTGGACAGTCAGTCTCCAGTGCACCACTGAAAATGGCCAAATGAGGGCCTAGCACAGCCCAGCTCAGCATCCAAGGCCCCAAAGATTCAAAGAAGAAGTGGGCTGGAGGAACTCAGAGACTGTAAATAGCACAGAGCTGCCCAGAAATTCAGATCCCCTGGCAAGACAGATAGTGTTAAGATTCAGAAGCTGCTGAAGCCCCGCCTACACAAGAACCCTGAGGCAGAAGGTAGGCCGAATTTCTTTTTCTTTTTTTTTTATTTAAATAAGGTCTCACTGTGCAGCCCTGGCTGGCCTGGAACAAGCTGTGTAAATCAGGTTGTCCTTGAACTCAGGGAAATCCACCTGCCTCTGCCTACTGAGTGCTGGGATTAAAGGCCTGTGCCACTACACCAGCTGAATTCTAAAGTTCTGGGGTCTCCACAGATTTAAACTACTAACTGTGTTTGACACAGGGCCCCCAAACACTATGGGGATGGGCTGGCCTGGGCTAGCCTGGATTGGGCAGTGCTGTGTCTGATAGACCATTTTGATCGGCAAAGATCTGACAGGAAAATCTCAGGCCAGGCCTGCCTCCCTCAGCACCCACTTCCTGGCAAGCACTTGTAAGACCCTGAGACAGATGACAGTAACATCGAATGGAGTCTAAAAGCCAGGACAGCTCAGAATTAAATATGGCAAAAAACTACACCAAGACCACACCAAAACCACCCTTCCCAGGACCACAGGAGAGAAAATACAAGGTCTGTGGCAACAAATAGGAAATGACCCTCACTAAACCTGTCTGGCCCCTTTCAGCTGAAGGTCGAAGGATCATCCTGAGCTACATAACAAGTTTGGGGCCAACCTGGGCTACATGTGATATGGGATTTCCCTCTGTATGCTGTGAATATGTCTTATTACCATTGGTTACTAAAGAAGCTCTTTGGGGGGCTGGAGAGATGGCTCAGTGGTTAAGAGCATTGGTTGATCTTCCAGAGGTCCTGAGTTCAATTCCCAGCACCCACATGGTGGCTCACACCCATCTGTAATGAGATCTGGTGCCCTCTTCTGGCGTGTAGGCATACATGCAGAGGAACACTGTATACATAATAAATAAATAAATAAATAAATAAATAAATAAATAAATAAATAAATAAGCTCTTTGGCCTATGGTAGGGCAGAATAGAACTAGGCAGGAAAACTAAACTGAATGCTGGGAGAAAGAAGGCAGAGTCAGAGAGATACCATGTAGCTGCCCAAGGAGAAAGACACCGAAACCTTACCAGTAGGCTACAGCCTTGTGGTGATACATAGATTAATAGAAATGGATTAATTTAAGATGTAAGAGTTAGTTAATAAAAAGTCTGGGCTAATAGGCCAAACACTGTTGTAATTAACACAGTTTCTGTGTGATTATTCAGGTCTGGGTGGCCGGGAAACCAATGCCAGTCTCTGTTTACATACATGAAATGCCATCTCAGAAAACAAAAAGATAAATGCAAAATGAGTTTTGGGCCAGTCAGGGATCTGTATCGAGAGATCCTGCCAGAAAACTGCATTTGAAACTGTAGCAGCCAGGCCCCAGCAACCATACAGGAAGAAAAGTTAACATCAAAGAGCCAAAAGCCAAAAGTTGGTCAGGCCATGAGGCTGGGTTCTGTGAGGGCTAAGAGACACAAGCTGGGAATACCTCTCACTTGTTAGGGTATCTCCCATCTTTTTACCTGTTTCCACCTCCCAAACGCTGGGATTACAGGCGTGGGACACAGTGATGGTTAGTGTGGTCAGTTTGACCGAATCTAGGATTGCCTGGGAGATGGGTCTCTGGGCGTGTCCATGTGGGGGACCATCATGGTCTTGACGGCTTTATTTAAGCCCACTATAGGTGGCACAGTTCCTTCCGCAGGGGATCCTGGGCTGAATAAAGGACTAGGCAAGGGTCTCCTTACTCCCTCCTTGTCTGTCTCCCTCCCTCTTTCTTCACCCTGCTTCTTTCTTGGCTGCTGAGATGTGATCAGCTCCTTCAAGTCAGCTTCCATGAACCAGGAACTAAAACACACCTTTTTCCCCTGGAGTTACTGTTGTCAGAGTCTCACATCACCAGGAAAAGAAACTAAGAAAGACACGTGCCTAGATACTTTCATGAAGCAGGCTTTCTCTGTAGCCCAAACTGCCCTTGAGCTCCAGATCCTCCCTCTTCCCTTTCAAGTGCTGAAATTATAAGTGTATGCCATCACACCTGGCCTGAAGCAATAGTTTAATTTTTTTTGTATTTATTTAGAAGTGTGTGTGTGTATGTATGTGTGTGTGCGCGCGCATGTGTGCGTGTGTATGTGTGTGTGAGTGTGTGTCTGTGTGTGTGTGTCTGTGTGTGTGCGTGTGCGTATGTGTGGGTGTCTGTGTGTGTGTGCGCGCGCACATGTGTGTGTATACATGCCACAGCATGCATACAGGACAGAGTTCAAACTGTGGAATCTGTTTTCTTCTTCCATCTTGTAGGTTTAGAGATCAAACTCAGGTCCCAGGCTTGGTGCCAAGCACCTTTAACTTCTAAATCATCTCAATGGACCCCAAAACAGTATTTAAAAAAAAAAAAGGTTTCTGAGAAAGAATAGGTAACACTCTTGAAGTGTCCACATTTGGAAAAAGTCCAGAGCTGCCCAGTTTGTAGCAGATAAAAAAGTATAGAGAGGATCTGCGGTCAATGAGATGGGTCTTAAGTGGATTCATTCCACACTAAGTGTAACTGTCTATTGAACCCTGCACATGTGCACCCATTCAGGGAGAACTAGAGCTCAGCGCATTGCTATGGAGTCTGCACGTTCTCTGGGCCAAATTATGAACGCCTCAGAAGAGGGATGGGACCTAGCTTAGTTTGCAGAGTGCTTACCCAGCATGCACAAAGACCTGGGTTTGATGCCTGGCAATGAATTAAAAAAAAAACAAACCAGGTGTGATGGTGCATGCCTGTAATCCCAGAACTGGGGGTGGGGGTTGAAGGAGGGGGGTAGAGGCAAGAGAATCGGAGCCAGCCCGGGATATATGAGACTCTGACTTAAAAAGAAAGGGAACCGAAAACGGAGAGACCGCGGTAAGTGCTGGTGGTACCACTGCCGGTTTGGTGATCTATGGGGCTTTTTCAGCGTGGTCACATTTGTAAAATGGGTTTAAGACAATATCTTGAGTAGCGATTTCGCGCCTGTAACGGGTATTATTTGCTAGGGAATTTCCTCCGATGTTTAGAGCACACTAATTGATTAATCCACAGCTGAGTCTGGGTGCTCCTCAAACTCGGCTGTGTGGTTGCTAAGAGACGAACATGTCTCTGAATTCCTGTGACCAGCTCGGTGAAGAGAGGCCGGCTCTGCCCACTAGACACTGCGCCACCAAGCGGCGTCTCTCAGAACTGCGCCCGTGCTCTCCGGCCTTCCCTCTCCAATGTTCCAATTAAGAGAACAAAGGCCCACTGAGTATCCTTCAAGGTCGGCCTCTGCGAGGACATTTATTCTCCAACAAATGAATGGTGAGAGACATAAAACTAATTGTCATATTTATTTGAAAATAAATAAAGTTCCTGGAGGGTGGAGAACCATAGAAGGTGTGTGGAGGTCAACTTTCAGATCTTGGGTTTGGTGACAAGCACACACTGAGCCGCCTCACGGCTCAGAACGGTAGATTACCCCCAACTTTACTTATTGGCCTGATTTCAATCTTCTAAAGGGAGAGAGACTTCTAGTGTTCCTTCTGCTCTAGAAAATATGTATTTAATTTAAATTGTTATTTTATGTATTTACTTTTTAGGAGACATAGTCTCACTTTGTAGGCTAGGCTGGCCTGGAACTCTCAGCTATGTAGTCCAGGTCTTCAGCCTCCTAGGATCCAAAGCATAAGCCTAAATCTTTTTTATCTTTAGATGTGTATGTATGTGGGTGTGGGGGGAGGGGACGACAAGATGGGACTAACCTGAATGCCTTACATGTTAGACTATCACTTTCCATTGAGCCGTATTCTCAGGTCTCGCTTTCTTTTTTTAATTTTAAGAGAGTCCTGCTGTGGCTGGGCATAATGGCACATGACTTTAATCCCAGCACTCTGGAGGCAGAGGCAAGCAGATCTGCATGACTCTGAGTCTAGCCTGCCTACATAGTGAGTTCCAGGACAGCCAGTGCTACATAGTGAGACATACCTCCATTCCACTACCTCCAAAAGGTTAAATTAAAAAACAAGACAATAAAATAGAATAAAGCTGAGATGGTGCTGCAAACTGCTGTGACCCCAGCATTTGGGAGGCAGAACCAGGAGGGTCAGGGGTTCAAGGACAGCCTTGTCTTTACAGAAAGTTCTAGACCAGCTTGGGCTACAAGGGACAAAATCAAGGCCAGGTGGTGGTGCCATACACATCTTTAATCCCAGCATTCAGGAGGCAGAGGCAGGTGGATCTCTGTGAGTTTGAGGCCAGCCTGACCTACAGACCAAGTTCAGGACAGCCAAGGATACACAAAGAAACC
Source organism: Ondatra zibethicus (assembly GCA_004026605.1). Lineage (NCBI taxonomy): Eukaryota > Metazoa > Chordata > Mammalia > Rodentia > Cricetidae > Ondatra > Ondatra zibethicus. Next base: position 112,695 of record PVIU01003035.1, on the reverse strand, counting down.
CTGTCTCAAAAAACCAAAACCAAAACAACAACAATGAAAATAAATAAATAAAAAACCCCCAAATTCATAACTCAATAAAATGGGGGCAGGTGTGCTAGTTAGTTTTTTTGTCAATTTGACACAAGCTAGAGTCATCTGGGAAGAAGACCCTGAATTGAGAAAATGCCTCCATCAGACGGACCTGGAAGCAAATCTGCTGGGGTATTTTATTGATGATTGACATGGGAAAGCCCAGACCACTGTGGGCAGTGCCACCCCTGGGCTGGTAGTCCTGGGCTGAGTAAGCCATGGGAGCAAGCCAGTAAGCAGCATTCTTCCCTGGGCTGTGCTTTGGTTTCAGACTCCAGGCCCCTGCCTGTGAGGTTTGTAAAATGAAATAAACCCTTTCCTCCCCAAGTTGCTTTTGGTCATGGTGTTTATCACAGGCACAGAAGCAAAGAATGGAAAGCTGCTGGGCTTGCTGAGTGAGCCTGGCATGAGTGTGCACACACACATCATACATACACACAATAATAATAATAAAGTTTAAATAAGCAGGATCTGGAGAGATGGCTTAGCAATTAAGAGCACTTGCTGCTATTGCAGAGGACTGGCGTCAGGTTCCCAGGAGGTTCTGATGCCCTCTCTTCTCCACAGGCACTTGTACACTTCTACAACACACACATACACACTACAATCAATCTTTAAAATAAGTGCCAGGTGGTGGGACACACACCTGTAATGCCAGCACTCAGGAGGCAGAGGCAGGTGGATCTCTGTGAATTTGAAGGCAGCCTGGTCTACCGTGAGTTCCAGGATAACCAAGGCTACACAGAGAAACCCTGTCTCAAAAAACAAAACAAACAAAAATAAATAAATTGAACAACTAGAAGGGAGCTTTCTACTTTAAAGTCTGAACCATAAAATGCAAGGGCCAAGTGAGGCAACCATCTGACTCATTTCAGAGACATCTGCCAAACGTGTAAAGAGGGGACAAAGGGAAACACAAGGTCTTGTTTTCTTTTACATTTTTAGCCTTTTGAGTTGGTCCTTTGAAGGGGGCATCTCGACCTAAAAGCATTTCTGAAGGTATTTTGTTGCTGTTGTCCGCTGTTGAGGACAGCCTCACTACGTGACCCTGCTGGCCTGGAGCCTACTGTGTAGACCAGGCTGACCTTGAAATTCCAGGTCCTCCTTCCTGCCTCCAGCTTCTGGCAAGGCATGTCCAACCTCTGTAGATGATCTTAAAGCAAATATCTTATTGTTCTGTTTGGGTTTTTGTCTTGGCTTTTGAGATAGGCTCTCATTATATAGCTTTCTTTGGCGAGCCCGGATCTTGCTATGTAGATCAAGATGGCTTAAACTCGGGGCTCTGCCTCCTTAGTGTTGTGATTTAAAGTGAGTGCCCACATTGCTGTCCTTTGTCACAAATACTAAACACAGTCTTGTCTTATTTACTGGTGTTTGTGAGACTAACTTCTGGATCGCAAAACATTCAGTATTAGAGGTTGAAGAGCCAATCTATGGCTAAGAGAAAGTGTGAGCCAGCATTAAACTCCATCTTGGCGTCATCTTTACAGTTAGTTCTACCGAGGTCGTGATCAGGCCCAAAGGGCTTGTCTTGGTGGGGCTGCTGCTGTCCTCTGAGGAGACTTCTGAGATGGTAAGGAATGAGCCACAGGAGGAAGGCCTGAGTCAGGAAGCCAGCTGTCACATTCCAACCTGACAAGCCGCCCCACATGAGAAGTTCCAGTCTCCTCATCTGGTAAATAGAGACAATTATGAACTCATCACAGGTGAGGCTGAGGCAAGAGTGCCTTGAATATGTAGTCAGTCTGGGCTATAAAATGAGATCCAAACTAAAGAAACACAAATAAAGCCCATAAACACATCATGGAATTGTTGAGAGGATGACCTAATACATAGATTGCTAAACAATGAGTTATTACACGCGGCTTGTCAGCTAGCCCATGAAAATGCAAACCAGGCTTGCCTGTAAAGCCCTTATTTCATTAAAATAAATTCCTTGTGTTGTATTGTCTTTGAGGCATAGTCTTACGTGGGTAGCCAAGGATGACCTTGAACTTCTGATTCTCCTGCCTCCATCTCTAGAGGACTAGAATTATGAGTGTGTGCTATATCCAGCTATATATAAAAAAAGTTCTAAAGGTACTAGTGCTAGACTTCAAATAATGTGCACCTGGGAATATAGGAGCCAACTTCTAAGTCACACAGGAGAGTTTGAGTTTGGAAGCAAATCATGGTTCAAGCTAGGGAGACAGAAGAGAAGGATGTTTGACGAGAGATGACCTCATGGGGCTGGAGGGATGGCTCCTCAGTTAGGAGCACGTTACTCTTGCAGTGGGCCCAAATTTGCCCCCAGCACCTGTGTTGGGTGGCTGCCAACAGTCTGTAATTTCAGTCCCAGGGGATCCAATGCCATCTTCTTGTCTCTGTGGGCACCACCCCCCACAAACATGTAAGTGAATGTTTTTTTTTTATTGTAATTACAATAAAAGGCCTCATGTCCGAATTTATAGGAGAAAAAGCAATCAAATCTTGCCCTTGTGTTATGGTGGTCACAGGAGGTTCAGGCATTTGAAGATCTCTTTGTGAATTGCAGAGCACAGAGAAATGTCATTCCTGTTTTTGGCAAGCCTAGCAAGGAGGCTTGCTCCTTTGCCTGTATAACTTAGAGAAGGAAGATATGGGTTCTAGGAGCTCTGTGATAGATCACAATATGTTAGTACATTGGTTTCAAGCTTACACCAGTAAGAAGGCTCAGGGGGAAAGGTGCCCATTGTTAAGCCCAATGACCTAAGTTCAGGCTCCAGAACCTACAGAGTGGAAGGTAAGAACTGACTCCTGCAAGCTGTCCTCTGTCTCTCCAAGTGCACCCCACCACCACCAAAAAATAGTGGATTTTCAAGACTTCACCAGCTGCTTGGATTAAGGAAGGATAACAAGAGAAGGCAAGGAATGTAGATGACTCCAAGCATTTCTCTCCCAAAGAATGATTAAACCCATCACAGGAGGCTTCCCCAGTTCCATATGGCTCAGTGGATGGGCCCCCGCCCCCCTTTCAGGAGGTAACATGCAAATGCATACATGGTTGCTTGGCTGAGAAACACAAGTTCGTGAAATGTACTGCTTAAGAGATTTCAGTGGAATAGGAGGCCACAGTTACCAAAATTCAGTAGGGAAAAGATAAAAACAAAACAAAGACAGAACCAACAATAGAAGAGTGTGTATGCTGACCTGGTGATAGGGCAAAATAGCAAAGTGTTTTTAATTTTTCTTTCACATTTATTTAGTGTGAGTGTGCACACACAAGTGCAGGCGTGCCACAAAACGTGTGTGGAGACCAGAAGGCAACTTGCGGGAGTTGGTTCTCTCCTTCTGTCACGGGGGCTACTGGGATAGATCTCAAGTTGTCAGGCTTGGTAGTGAGCGCCCCAGCCTCTGAGCCATTGCTCCCATTCAGAAAAGAACTTCCAAACAAATCTACATGTTCCGAGAGGCCAAAAGAGCTCACTGACTCCCCTGAAACCAGAACTACAGGTGGCTGTGAGCTGCCGCGTGGGTACTGGGGTTTGGACTTGGGTCCTTGGAAGACCAACCACTGCTCTTAACCACCAAGCCATCTCTCAAGCCCAGGAAAGAACTTTTCATGGGTATCTACCAGTGGGCGCACTACTGACCAACAAAATCCACAGGAACCATAATCAACAGTAGATGAACTTTACAAAACAGACAGCTGAGTGAAAACTACGTCAATCACTTCCCTCTTTATATATTTAAAGCTTTTTAATCTCTGGCACATAACAGTGGAAGAATTCTTAGAAATTAGACAAAAGTGTTTGGTGGGTTTGAATTGATGGGCCAGGCAAGCTTCTTTTCCCTGGCCTCTCGGTCAAATGAGTCATAGGCGGAGTCTTGGGTTGCCGCCCTGCTCACGGGAGGGATTTCTGAAATGCCGACATAGTTTCTTTTGGCCATCCTCGAGCTGGCTGTGATGGTGTAGGCGTTGCTGCGGTAGCATCTCATGGAGGACATGCAGAAAGTCTCTTTCAACCCTCTCCGAAAATTGGCGTTATAAATCGAGTAGAGAGTGGGCTTCGAGGCTGAAGAGCTAAAGGACACCCATGTGACCGCTGTGAAGACAAGGGAGCTCTTCTTGTAGTCTTGCTCGTGGGGGTGCCAGAGCTGAGCCACATGGAAAGGCAGCCAGGAGAACAGAAACACTACGTTCAAGAGGAGAAACATCTTAACGGTTCTCACCTTTGTCCTTGGGACGATGTTCATCGTCCTCCTCAGGGTCCGCCCATCAGTGCCTATTCTCCAGATATATTTTATGACCTTCTGGTAGAATAAGATTATGAGAACAGAGGGAATCACAAAGCCCACCAAGAAGTGGGTGACAGTATAGGCGGTCCCCTCCCAGGAAGAAGGGAGGAAGTAGTTACAATGGCTGTCCCAGTTGGAGCCGTAGAAAAAGAAGATGGGGGTCACAAAGGCTGCATCTAAGATCCAGGAGGCTGCGATCATCTTCTTGGCCTTTTCCCTGGATACCTTGAAGCTCAGTGGGTAGACAATAGTGTAGAAGCGGTCTATGCAGATGGAGAGGAGCACGTAGATCTGGACACCCGGAGTAAGATACTGGCAGTAGCGCACGACTTTGCACATGGCACTGCCAAGGGTCCACTGTCCCGTGGTGAACTGAAGCACAACGAAAGGTGTGCTGGCCACACTGATGAGAAGGTCAGCACACGCCATGGACACCACAAAGTAGTTGGTGGTGGACTGAGTCCTCCGGCTCCTGTGGATGACCAGACACACCAGGGAATTGCCAAAGATAGAGAACAACCACAGAGCGCCAAAGAAAATGCTGGCTGTAGCCACCTCTCCAGGGTTCAGTCTATACCGAAGGTCTGTCCTGTTGCTCATCCAGCTGTGTTCCTCATGGAATTCCACCAGGCCACCAGGCAGCAGGGCCTCAGCTGCTTCCATGCAGCTGTGGTTCTGAAGAGGCACCAGCGGGGTAGCAGTAAGCACAGGCAGCTGGTCGTTCTCCATTCTGTGAGCAAAAATCATAGTCATTCTTTTCCTCTTAGTTCTAGATAAGACAAGAATGAAGCCTCCTGTTAAGATGCTGTCACATAAGCTGGCTGCTAACAAGCCTAGTCTTTTTGGACTATTCATTGTACAGTACTGGGTTTCATAAAGACATTTCATTCAAGCCAGTCACGTGCTTGACCACATTTGCCCTCCAAAACATCCTTTTCTCCCCTCTTGCTAGGCTTTCTTCTCCCAGACAATCTTGCTTCTGTCATGTCTGTCTCTTACACACACACACACACAAACACACATCAATGATTTCATATATCTATTCAAAATCTAGGATCCAGAGATGACAGAAAAACATGTGGTACTTGTCTGTGTCTGAGCTGTTTTGTTGCTAGGATCTCCACCTCCATCCACTTCCCTGTAAATGATATCACTTTATTCTTTATGGCTGGATGGACTCTACTGTGCTCTATATGTATCACATTTTCTTTATTCATCTGTTGGCTGATTCTGTATCTTGGCTGTGGTGAGCTGTGTTGCAGTGAACACAGATGTGAGGGTGCCTCTGTGGTGGCCTTTGTGTATATTACCCAGGAGTGGCAAAAAGACTCCACTGTATAGACACTGAGCTTGGTGGTCGGAACTCTGAGTTCCAGGACAGCCAGGGTGACATAATGATCCTGTCTCAAAAAAGGGTAAAGGGAGAAGAAAAAGAAATGGGGGAGGGGGGTGGAGAAGAGTGGGAAGGAGGAAAGAGGGAAGGATCCTCAAAAAGATAGGGGAGAAAAAAAATCCTAGTAAAACAGCACAGAGATAAATTCAGAGGGTAGCCTTCTGGGCTGATCTTTGAGGCTCCATTATCCTTAGACACATAGTCTCCTTCAAACCATACCTCCTAAGGTATTTTTATCCTTTGTGTGTGTACACATCTGTGTGTGATATGCATTTGTCTGTGTGTGGATATCAGTGTGTCTTCCTCACTCACTGTCCTCTGTATTATGTTTTAAAATAAATGTGGGTATGAGTAAGCTGTAACATCCACACATTATTTTAAATTTTTTTTAGATTTATGTGTATGAGCGTTTTTCTACTTGTATGTATGTGCACTGTGTACATGCCTGATGTCTTCAGCTGTCAGAAGAGGACATTGGATCCCCTGGAACTGAACTTACAGGCAGTTATAAACCACGATATGTATGCTGGGAACCAAAGCTGGGGTATCTGTATGAGCAACAGTGCTCTTACTACTGAGCCACCTTTTCAGGTCCTCCACTGTAGTTTCTGACATAGGCCTCAGACTGGCTAGCTAGCACCTCCTGAGGTCCTCCTGCTTCTGCTCTGCCAGGAGCTAAGAGGACCATTTGACAGTGCCCAGCCCTTCAAATGTGTTCTAGGAGATCAAGTCAGGCCCTTGCACTTGCTGCCCGACACTGACTGAGCCATCTCCCCAGCCCCCAGAAGTGTATATTTGGTAGGTGCTTTGCAACCGAACTGACCTAAGGCTTCCCCACACTTACAATGAAAGGCTGTATTTTCTGCACTCATGGGCTGAAATGTGATTGGATAGGGTTAGCCTGTCCAGAAAGGCTGCGGTGCCCTGTTGATTCTGCACTTAATCCTTCGCTAAGTTTTCCCTAGCTTAGCAATTCACTATAATCTCCCAGAAACCTCTAAAATATACTGATTTCTGGCCCCACCCCCTAGCCCTGGGATTTTAATTTAATGAGTCGGGAACATAGAAGGCATCAGGGTGTTCCAGAGACCCCCAGGTGACGATTAAGAGATGGCTTTCTATGTTTCTGTCTCCACCCACTGAACTATGGGTTCTGGAGGAGGCATCATTCTTTTCTCCATGCCTCACAGTCTAACTCAAGGACTCTGCATTAATAATTGCTTGTTAAATATTAACTGAATTGGACCCATAAGCACAGGGAACTTTAATAAACTCCTCCCACCCATGGCACTGCTAGGAGAATTCAATGGGGGCAGACGGACGATCACTGTGTCCTCAGGGAGCTGAACACTGACAACTGTGGGGACAGAAGAAAACATGACTGCTGGAGGAGAGGGCGGTGAAAGGGTCACTCAGCTCCACTGCCGCACTAAGGCAGAGGAACGACAGCTTAGGGGCCCACAGACGGGTCTACTCCAAAGCAGGGAAAAGCCTGCTTCTTGTCATCCTGGCATCCCAGAGTAAAAGTTCTCAAAGGCTTCTGCTGGTATTGAAATAAATGCCTTTCAGGGAAAAAAAAAAAGGCTGTTTAATTAGTAACTATGTCTACAGTCATCTATACATGGTAATTTTAGAAGTGACATATATTCTGTAAAGTTATGTTAATTTACGTATTACTGTCTATCTTTCTTTCTTTTTTTTTTTTTTGGTTTTTCGAGACACGGTTTCTCTGTGGCTTCGGAGCCTGTCCTGGAACTAGCTCTTGTAGACCAGGCTGGCCTTGAACTCACAGAGATCCGCCTGCCTCTGCCTCCTGAGTGCTGGGATTAAAGGCGTGCGCCACCGCCACCCGGCCTGTATTCCTGTCTAGCTGAACAAATAATCCCAAAGTTAGGCACTTGTTGCCTTGTAGTACATTAACCAGTTTTGTGCCTAACCAGTTGACACTGTTTTAATGCTGACATTTTTTTAATGCCTCTAAATCTGCATTCCTTCAAATGCTCTTAGAAGCAACCTTATCTCGACATCTTGTAGTGATATTTTGTGTTTTAACAAATAAAGCTTGCCTGAAGATCAGAGTGCAGAGTTAAGCCACTAGCGGCCAGGGAATGGTGGCACACACCTTTAATCCCAGGACTCGGGAGACAGAGGCAAAGGGCTCTCTGTTAGTTCAAGGCCACCCTGGCCTACACAAGATTGAATCTGTCTGAAAGAGAAAGAGCTCAACACAAAGGTGATTCCAGTTACTTGGGATCCCACACCTTTAAGAGCTAGGGAGGTGGAGACGGGTGCCAGGATATGGCTGGGCAGAGAGAAGAATATAAGGTGGGAGGAGACAAGAGCTCAGTGCAAGTGCAGCCTGAGGACAGTCTGAGCATTGATAGAGATAAAATGTCTCTCTAGAGGCTGGCCACACTGCATCCTTAGACGGACGGACGGACGGATGGATGGATGGATGGATGGACTGATGGGCAGATGAAAGACTGGAAGCTAATAAGATGAAGAGAAGGACCACAAACAGAAGGATTCTTGGATGTGATGACATATATTTAATCTAAGCAATAGGGAGGCAGAGACAAGTGGATCTCTGTGAGTTCAAGGCCAGTCAGATGTAAAATGAGACCCTGTCAAAAGAAAAGCAAACAAACAAAAAACAAGAGGGGCACACATGATGAACTTTGTGCACTGTGGAGGGCTGATTCCAGCTAAGCTGATCAATAGCTAGTTAGTTTCTATACCATGCAACGTCACTCCTAAGAGTTTTAAAACTCTAGTAAAGGGAGCTAGAAAAACACTCAGTAGATAAAGTGCTTGCCACACAAGTATCGAATGGAGTCTTAGACCTTCAGAATGCATATAAAACCTTAGACCTCCAAAACCCATATAAAACCTGGTGGGTACGGAGGCCTGGCTATAATCCCAGCACTTGGGAGACAGAGATATAATTTTTAGGACAAGCTGGTCAGTTGGACTAGCAGCATCAGCAAGCTCTGGTTCAATGGGAAATCCTGTCTCAGTAAGTAAGGCAGACCAGAGGAAGACACCTAATGTCAATCTCTGGCCTCTGAGTACACACATGCATGTATACCATATACATACACATGCAAAAAACACCACTAACAGTTGACATTTACCTGAGAGCCCATTCTATTCCATTCCAGGCCACCATTGTTTAAGGCATTTCTCTTTTTATGTACAGGCAATACAAGCCCACAGTAAAAGGAATGGTTAGGGCTGGAGAGATGGCTCAGAGGTTAAGAGCACTGACTGCTCTTCCAGAGGTCCTGAGTTCAATTCCCAGCAACCACATGGTGGCTCACAGCCATCTATGATGAGATCTGGTGCCCTCTTCTGGCATGCAAGCATAAATGGAAGGAATGTTGTATACATAATAAATAAATAAATAAAAATCTTTTTTAAAAAAAGGAATGGTTAAAGAAAAAAAACTATCAGTATTTTCTTTAAAAAAATATTTAAGTATTTTTATCTTACATGGGCAGTTGTTTTGCTTGTTGATCATGTGTGTGTGTGTGTGTGATGTGTGCAGTCCCCAAAGAGACCAGAAGAGTGCATCATAGCCCCTGTAACTTACAGAGAGATGTCTCGGTAAGTAAATTTATAGATAAGCCACCATGTGGGTGCTGGGAACCAAACTGTGGGTCTCTGCAAGAACAGAAAGTGTTCTTAGCCACTGAGCCATCTATCTAACCACACCACAGTATTTTCTAAAATGATTAAAATTTTAAAACAGAGACCAACTTTTCCCTCTCTTCATTTGAGCCTGTGTCTAGCCTTCAGAAAGCAAGTCAAACAGGCCATACTGGGTTTGTACAATGTGTAGTCCTTTATACTGAAGAGTTCTCCAGACCAGCTGTTTGTGCCGTGTTCAACCTGGATGAGAGATTGTCTCCAAATCCAAAAACTTAAAATAAAAAAATCAATCTTAGCTTAGGATTGTCAAAATGCTAGTTTTTTACATAACTTAGTTTAGAATGCTTCTACAGAATAGTCATACGGACTGCAGCACCTAAGGTCATTTTAGATAGCAACGCTAATTCGATTACAGTGGGGCTGTGACAATATTAGTGTCACCCACGGGTACTACTTGTGTGTATAGTCCTCAGGGGCAGATATTACTAGCTGGTTTCACCAGGGAAAGGAGCCTGAAGCTTTCCCCTAGGCCACACAGTTGGAAACAGTGGTCACTTCGGGTGCTTCGCTCCATCTGGGTGAGCTTCATGCACACGGAGACCACAGGGGCTTGACCTGAATCTAGAGGGTCACACAGGCTGTACTTGGAGGCCTTTCTGGACTCCTCATCCAAAACTAGAAATATCAAGTTATTCCCTACAGCCTCTCGCCTACCCACAAATAACATCTTTTCAACTCGAACGCTGGAATTTGGGATATATCCATCCCTAGCTGAGGAGCTAGTGACAGCTGGTGGCTGCTAGGGGAGGGGAGGCAGTCAGTTTTCTTTATGGATATGACCCCTGGCTGGTTACCATGCTCCACTAGATGGCCCCACAAACACGTATATATAGGCAACACAAATTAGACCCAGTGAGTTAAAAAAAACAAAGACAGGTCAGGCATGGTGTCAGGCATGGTTTCTGTCAGGCATAGTGTCAGGCATGGTGTCTGTCAGGCATGGTGGCAGGCATGGTGCATACCCTTCAAGCCCAGCACTCTAGAGGCAGAGGGCTTCTACTCTATACTTCAAACTCTCTAAGTCTGAAGGCAGCCTGGTCTATTTATTGAGTTCCAGACTAGCCAGGGATACATAGTAAGACCCAATCATAACCAAAACACACAAAAACATGATTTTGAAACGCAGGGGTGAAGGAGGAGATTTACAGGAGTTAAGACACGAAAGTTGAAGTCAAATATGACCAAAATACACTGTATGCATGTATGGAATTCTCAAAGAATATATAAAAAGTTATATATTTAAAAGACATGCTACATATTTAAAATATACAACACTTTTAAAAATCACAGCCACAGTGATGGCACACACCTTTAATCCCAGCATTCGGAAGACAGAGACAGATAGATCTCTGTGAGTTCAAGGCCAGCCTGTTCTAGAGAGTGACCTCCAGGACAGCCAAGGCAGCACAGAGAAACCCTGTCCAAAACAAACAAACAAACAAAAAACAACAAAATCACAGTCACCAAGTGCAGCTTGAACACGGCACAGACAGCTGGTCTGGAGAACTCTTCAGTATAAAGGGCTATACATTCTACAAGCCCAGTATGGCCTGTTTGACTTGCTTTCTGAAGGCTAGACACAGGCACACAGACACACACACACACACACAGACACACACACACACACTATCAAGCAAACAAAACAACCGCACATGTAAGATTAAAAATACTTAAGTATTTTTTAAAGAAAATACTATGCTGATAGTTTTTTTTTTAAACCATTCCTTTTACTGTGGGCTTGTATTGCCTGTACATAAAAAGAGAAATGCCTTAAACAATGGTGGCCTGGAACGGAATAGAATGGGCTCTCAGTTAACTGTACACATTGCTTCCCAATTCTAGACTCAAGGACATCATGGTGACATTTGTAATTAGCCAGCTACAACAGAAATACTCTGTGGTGGTTTGAAAGAAAATGGCCCCCAAAGGGAGTGGCACTACCAGGAAGTATGGCCTTGTTGAAGTAGGTGTAGCCTTGTTGGAGGAAGTGTGTCACTGTAGGAGTAGGCTCTGTGGTCTCTTTTGCTCAAGTTTCTCTTACTGTCTACACAGTCCACTTCCTGTTGCCTACAATATATCATGTAGCAGCTCCTTCTCCAGCACCACGTCTGCCTGCATACCACCATGATGATAAGGGACTAAACCTCTGAAACTCTAAGCTACCACCTCAATTAAATGTTTTCCTTTATAAGAGTTGCTGTGGCCATGGTGTCTCATCACAGCAATAGAAACCCTATCTACAACAGAAGTGGGTACCAGGGAATGAGGTACTGCTGTGATAGGCCCAACCATGTTTTTTTTTTTGGAGGAATTTGAACTTTGGTATTTTGGATTAGGAAAGTGGTGGAATGCTTTAAGCACTGCTTAATGGGCCATACTAGTAGGAGCATGGAAGACAATGGTGCTGAGAATGATTTGAACTATGGGGATCAAGAGCTGTCAGAGGAGAAGAATGCTAGTATGTGATCTAGAGACTTGTCTTGTGATATTTTGGTGAAGAATGTCGCTGGTTTTTGCTCTTGTCCGAAAATTCTGTCTGAGTCTAAAGTGAAGAGTTTTGGATTAATTCCGTTGGCAGAGGAAATCTCAAAACAGCCTAGTATAAACTCTGTCATGTGGTAACTCTAAGGAAGATTTATAATGAAAAGAAGCAAGCTGAGCAGAGTAAATTACAAAATGTAAAATTTAAGGAGAAAAAGAGTGCCAAGAAGTGGAATGGATCTAAGTCCTGTATTCAAGGAGAAAAACAGATTAAGAAATGGAATAAAGGGAGTGGTGACATCAGGGTACAATCTCACCCAGCTAAGTTTCCAACTTGTGGAAGGGAATTAAAGAACAGCTTAGAGCCTGGTGTGGTGGTGCACACCTTTATCCCAGCACTGGGAAGGCAGAGGCTGGCAGATCTTTGAGTTTGAGGCCAGCCTGGTTTATAAAACAAGTTCCAAGACAGCCAAGCTTAGGTAACAAAAGTAACCACTAAAAACAAAAAATTGATGAAGATGTAATTGAACAAGAAGGCCATGTTCCACCACCAGCAAGCAACTGAACTTGGCTGTGATTCTGGATTTAGAGCTAAGGATAGAAGAAAAACGTTATGGAATAAAATCACTGAGGCCAGGCATATATCAAGAATGTTCCTGAATGGAGGCCATTGCGTGAAGCTGTGAAGTTAACCTGGATTGCCTTGGAGACCCTGAGACGTTAGAGCCATGGGATACCTGATGAGAAGAGCTGCTATGGGGAGTGAAACAAGAAAGAAGTGTGTTGCAGTCAACAAAACTGAAAAAAGTTAGAGATCTGAAGAGTGCTTTGATATCAGACATGGAGATGCAAAGCTTGGAGTTTGCCCAGCTGGTTTTCAGTCTTGCTTTGGTCCAGTGTTTCCTCACTATGTTCTTTTCCCTACATTTTGGAATGGTAATGCATATCCTGTGCTATTATATGTTAGAAGTATGTGATCTACTTTTCTATTTTAATTTTATAAGGAATTACAGTTAAGAGACTGCACAAATCTCAAAAGACTTTGAACTTTTGAACATTGTTGTGGCTGTGATAGACTATGGGGACTTTTGAAGTTGGACTAAATGCATTTTGCATTATGATATGGAAAAATAATGCCTCCAAAGGAAGTGGCACTTTTAAGAGGTGTGGTCTTGTTAGAGCAGGTGTGATCTTGTTGGCGGAAGCATGTCACTGTGGACACAGGTTTTGAGGTTTCGTATATGCTTGAGCCACATCCAATTAGTCAGTCCACTTCCTATTACCTTCATATTAAGATGTCTGCCTACATGCCGCCATGCACCCTACCATGATGATAATGGACTGAACCTCTGAAAATGTAAGCCACCCCAATTAAATGTTTTCCTTTATAAGAGTTGTTGTGACCATGGTATCTCTTCACAGCAATAGAAACCCAAACTAAGACATATTCATACCACAGAAATAGACAAATATAATAAATAATTTTTTCCTTCTTCTCTACAGAGCTGGTTACTGAACTACATACAACATGCCACTTCCAGGAAAACAGAATTCACAGCACACCCCTGAACCTACAGAAGCTTCTGGATGCTTGCTGTCTGGGGTGGAGACACTGAGATAAATGCTCTATAGAATCCCTTGAGGTAGCCACCAACACACCTGCAAGGAGGAAATAGAGAAACCAATGAGAATAACACAAGTTCTAAAGGATAACTAGGTACCCTATACCCCTTCACAAAAGCCATTTGTCCTGAAGAAGTCCAAACCATGGGACTAATCTTAATGTGAACACTATAGTACAATGATGTGGATATATTTTTAAAGATTTATGGTTGACAATACTTAAGGCTGTGGTTTTTCTCCAAATCACCTATGACAATCAAAACAAACCACCACATACATTCTAAAATAACAGACAAAGTCTGCATGTTTAACACGATGTAAAGTGGCCAGGAAAGCTTGTATCCTTCCATCTCTCTTAACAACAGCATCATTCTCTTAAAGTCATGGTCTCCACAGTCATGGTGACACATACAGTAATCCAGCACTTAGGAGACAGGAGGGCCACTGAGAGTTGAAGGCCAGCCTGGTCTACATAGCAAGTTTTAGGCTAGCCAGTTTCAGACTCTGTCTCAAAAGACATAAAAAGGGCCAGTGATTCTTAGTGGGGCATTTCCCATGCCACGAGAGACTTAGAAGTGGAGTTAGAATCCTAGAACCCATATGGAGTAAGAAACAGTTCCCAAAAGTTGTCCTCTGACTTCTACACACACTATAGCATGCATACCCCACACATACATATATCATGTACATACACACAATAATATTTTTTTAATTTACAGACACAAAAGTTTATTAAAATGTAACTCCGTTTTAAAGAACGCATTATATATATATATGGGTCCAGATAGATAGATAGATAGATAGATAGATAGATAGATAGATAGATAGATCCTCTAGAGAGAACCTATTCAAGTGCTTCAAGTGCCAAAGTCCATGGTTTTAGTGGAAATGAACGCAGACCTATCCTGTGACACACTGGTCTTGGCAGGCTAGGCAGTGTTGCAGCATCAATGATTATGGGAGTTTGAGGATAGCACCACATAGACTTGAGTAAACCCGGACTTAGGATGCCATCTAGTGTGCAACAGCAGAGCACGCACAGATATCCAGGTTTGTTTGAACAACAGAGACAAGCTAAAACATGCCAGAGCATGAAGACAGGGCCAGAAAGCTAATCTTTCCATGTCTAGCCCACAGCCTGCACTAACAAGCATTAAGAACATTTGAGAGTTGGGGGACAAGGGGTGCAGTAAGATGGCTCAGCAGGTTAAAGTGTTTGCCTTGAAACCCTGGATAATTGAGTCCATTTCTCTAACATGAAGTAAAAGGGGAAGGAGAGAACCAACTTAAGAAGTTGTCCTTTGGCCTTCAAACACGGGCCATGACAAATGAACACCCACCCTCTCCCCCCAAAAATAATAAACATTGTTGATCAGAACTTTTAGGGAACAACAACAACAAAAAGTACTTGGCTGGTGATGCAGCAGTGACACAGTGTTTTCTTAGCAGACTCAAGAGTCTGGGGGTGGGGGAGGGAAATAGTCAGGAATTGTGATCACCCATGGTCAAATGAGGGCCACAGAAACTGACACAAGAGTAATCCTTGTGGGAACTCTCACATGGAGAGTCAATTGATTATTTTACTTTTATAGAACTAGGGACTGAACCTAAGACCTTATGCAAAAAAAATTTTAAGTTAAAGATTTAAAACAGACATAGTCGTACAGGCCTTTAATCCCAGCACTTGGGAAGCAGAGACAAATGAATCTCTAAGTCAGAGGCCAGCCTGGTCTACATAGTGAGTTCCAAGCTAGGCAGGGCTGTATAGTGAGACCCTGTCTCAAAAATTAGTTAATTAATATGTGCACACATGCATGCATGTATTCATACATACATATATATATATACATACCTCCTCCAAAAAAGTAGATAAAAATTGTTTTATATATAAAACAACATATATATTTTTATATAACAAATATATATTCTTATATATATCAAACATTGTCATTCATTGTTATACACACACACACACGGACTGAGAGAATTTGTGTGTCCAACATAGTAACTACTGGTGACTTTAGTACCCATTTTCTGGAATGGAGAGGTCCTCCAGATGTAGAATCAATAAGGGAAGAACAGAGTTTGATGGCATCACAGCCCAGTGGGCCTCACAGACATCTATGGAACATCCCATTCAACAACTGCATGTGCCTTCTTCCAACCAGCACATGGAACACGCACCAGGACAGACATTTATAGTCCACAAAACAGTTTCAACATGTGACAAAACAAACAAACCTGAAAATCATATTGAATATATTTTCCAACTATAATATAATAAAACTAGAAATCAATAACCAAACTATGTAATCTATACAAATATGTTGGATGTTAACCTATTCTTGAACTTCCTTGGACCATGGAAGAATTTTTTAAATTTCTTTCTGTTTTGTTGTTGTTATTTGTTTGTTTTAGACAGGATCTCACACTCCTAGGCTGGCTTCAAACTTGGTACACAAACACGAATGACCTTGAACTTCTCACTCTCCTGCTTCCACCTCCCAGTGCTAGGATTTGAGGTGCTGCCTATATTCTTAGCACTAGAGGAACGAGTCAGGAGGGATGCAGATCTGAGAACAACAGCAACTACACAGGGAGTTGCAGGCCACCCTAGGCTACACAGTTAGTTACAGGCCAGACTGAGCTACATACTGAGTTAGAGGCCTGCCTAGACTACAGTGAGTTACAGGCTAGCCTGAGCTACATAGTAAGTTACAGGCCAGCCTAGGCCACAGTATAAGAAGTCACTGTCTCCAAAAATAAAGAGAATAGTAATACAAATTCAAATTCAAAATTTACTTTTTTTTTTTTTTTTTTGCTTTGTATTTTCTAGACAGGGCTTCTCTGTGTATCCCTGGCTGCCCTGGAACTAGCCATACAGACCAGGCTGGTCTCCAACTCACAGAGATCCCACTGCCTCTGCCTCCTGAGTGCTGGAATTAAAGGTGTGCACCATCAACGCCTGGCTCAAAATTGAATCTTGCTTCATTACTTAAAAACTCTCAACAAATTAGAAATAGGAAAAAAACCTCAATACAATAAAAGCCAAGCACAATGAGTAGGAAAAGGCTGAAACCTTTCTCTCAGATAGAACAAGCTAAGGGTGCCTGTTCCCATCACTTTTATTTAGTGTTATACTCAAAGTCACAAGCAGAAGAAACAAGGACATCAAGGTGGCAAAGAGCAAGACAAGTCAGTTTGGAGATAATATGCTCTTACATGAAGAAAACCTTCAAGTCCCACTTGATTTGAACTGATAAGCAAATTCAGCAGAGTTACAGGTACAAAGTAAATACACAAAAGTGCAATTGCTTGATATACACCAAAAGCAACCTCATTTATAACGGCTGTAAAGCAAACACCTAGGAGTAAATATAATCAAAGATGACAGGCAGTCATTCTCATTCAAATTCCTGCTGAAAGACAGCTACACTGGGAACTGTAAAACATTGAAAAAAAAAAGAAATAGGAGATTAGGAAGGACAAAAGGAGGGAGGGAAGGATGGAAGAAAAGAAAGGGGAAGGGAAAAAGGAAAAGAAAAATTTTGTGTTCGGGGATAGAAGAATCAGAACTGTTAGAAGTCCATAATGCTCAAAGTGATTATCTACAGATCCAACACAGCCCCTACCAAAATACCAATGGCATTCCTTATAGAATTAGAAAAAAAATCATTTATATCAAATCACAAAAGCTCCAAATAGTCAAGATCAAGCTGTAGTAATCAAGCCAGCATGGTACTGGCACAGACACAGACACACATCGGGACTGGCAGGGAGCCCACTTAGATGTCCCCAGGTAAAGGCGTTTGCTGCAAGCTTGAGAACCTGAGCTACCCCTTAGAATCCAGAGTAAAAGGAGAAAACTGATGTCTATAAGTTGTCCTCTGACTTTCTTCCATATTCCTGCCATGACATGCATAGCAACCCCCCAAATAAATAAATGTGATAAAAAATTTAAATAAAACAACAAACACACATATTCCTAGAAGTGAACTATACAACTAAACCCAAGTGACTTTTATAAAGGTGCTCAGAACATATATTGTCTTGTCAATAAATGGTGCTGGGAAAACAGGATATCTGCAAGAAAAAGGATGAAACTAAATTTCCACTTCCTGCCAGGTAGAAAGAGAACTGAAATGGATGAAAGGTGTGAATGCTAGGCCTGAAACTGAAACTACTAGAGGAAAACAGGAAAGGTCAAGGACACTGGGAATGACAAGAACTTTTTGAATGGCTGTCCTAGTTGACTCTGTGAGGTGACATAGCCTAGAACCACCTGAGAAGGGACTTGGCCTGTGGGGATTTTCTTGATTATTAATTGAGGGGGGGAGGCCACTGTGGGAGGCACCACTCCTTGAGCAGGTCTTCCTGAGAAAGCTAGTTAATAAGGATAGGCCTGCAAGTAATCCAACAGGCAGTCATTCTCATTCAAGTTCCTGCTGGAGCTCCTGCCCTGACTTCCCTCTGTGACAGACAGTAACCTGTAAACTGAATTTAACCCTTTCTTCCTCTAAACTACATTTTATCAGAGGTTTTTATCACAGCAATGAAAAGTAAGTCAAGAAAGATAGAATGCTGACAACACAGAAAACAAAGGCAAAATTAGACAGATAGATGGGGGCTGGAGAGACGGCTCCGTGGCTAAAGAGAACTTGGTACACACCTGCTGCTCTTGCAGAAGACCAGTTCTGTTGTCAGTACCCATGTCTGGCAGTTCACAATTACCTGGAACTCTAGTTACAGGGGATCCGACATCATGACGGGCACCTGCATGCACAAGTACATAAACACACAGAAGCACACACACAGACAGAAGGAGGAAGGAGGAAGGAGGGAGGGGAGGGCAGGGGAGGAAAAGGGGAGGAGGGAAAGGGAAGAAAAGAGAAGGGAAGAGAGTCCTTCAAATTAAAAGGCTTCTGGGGAAGGTAGAGGATTAGAGGCTGCATTATAAGACAGTGCAAAAGAATCAGGGTAAGAACTGATTCCAAAGAGGAAAAACATTGGGAGTTCACAAAGGGTGTGATAGGAACAGCCAAACAGTTCAGAGAAACAGAAAAAAAAAAAACTGAGCAAAAAGACGACAGCTGCCCCAAGGACCTGAGGATGGACAGCCCATGTAAGGAGCATGAATTAACATGCCCCTGTCCCAGAAAAGGGACATCCAAGGGATGCAAATGTGGAAAACAAGACAGCTGGGGGCACAGAGGATCTGCTTTGCAGTGGGGCCTACAGGGGGAGGGAGCTTCCCCGAGTGGTTAGGTACGGACCTCATCAATGGAGAATCACTTTGAAGTTTGATAGCCCTGAGTCCAAGGTCAATTTGTGGGTTAACTTCTGGACTGACCTATCTGTCATGAGTATCACTGCTGTCGAATCTGGGAACTATGCAGCTCCAGTGGATTATATCATGACTACAGCCGCACCTCTCCAGGGGGGGTGATGAATGCTTGGTGTATCTGGAATATGGAGATAGGTCTGCCTGACAGATCTCAGTGCTGGGGTTTCCTCCCCTACACCTGCTAGCTACATCAATAGCTGCTAGAAGGTCTAAACACTGGAGTCTTGGGAGGGTGGGAGCACCGGCCCAGACAAGGCCGCAAAGCTAACTATAGCAACAAAGGCCCTGGGAGTGCACCAAAGGAAACTACTACCGTGGAAACAGCTCTGGAGGACATCTGACACTTGTCCAGCACAGGCAACAGTAGCACACATCACAGGGAAGACACTGTCCCTGCCTCTGCTTCAGCCACCTGACAGACCTAGAAAGAAGCTCCTCCAAAACTTGTTTCCCCCTTGTGTTTCCTGTTTTCTTCTCTTCTGCTGTATGTTTCAGTGTGTTTGCTTTCTCTTACTTCTTAGCATACACACGTATGTGTACATGTTTGCATGTGTATGTGGAGGCAAGGCAATCTTAGGTGTCTTTCTCAGGAATGCTGCCTACCTCCTTTGTGTCATTCATTGGTACTAAGCTCACTAATTAAACTAAAATGGCTGGCCAGCAAGGCCCTAAGATCCTCCAGTCTCTGCCTCCCCAGCACTGGGATTACATCCATGATGCCCAGCACTCTTACACAGGTGCTAGGGAGTTAGCTCAGGTCTTCCTACTTGAGAAGCAAGTGCTTTACTTAACTGAGACCTCTGAACTTCTTTATCTTATTATTTTTCACCTTTGTAAGGAAAAGATTTATTAATTTATCATATATACAGTGTTCTGCCTGCATATATGAGTGAATGTCAGAAGAGGGCACCAGATCTCATTACAGATGGTTGTGAGTCACCATGTGGTTGCTGGGAATTGAACTCAGGACCTCTGGAAGAACAGCTAGCCAGGGCTGCTCTGAGCCATCTCCCCAGCCCCATCTTATTATTTTTTAGGTTCTTGTATTTTATTTATTCAGACAAGGGTTCATAGGCCAAGCTGACCCCAAATTTGAAATGTAGCCTTAAACTCCTAATCCTTCTACCTCTACCTCCCAAATCCTGAGATTACAAGTATACCCCCAATTCCGGTTTTTACAAGAGATTGTTTTTTCCTTCCATTGTATGGGTCCCAGTGATCCAATTCTGATTGTTAGGCCTGGCAACAAGACCTTTACTGGCTGAGCCACCCTGCTGACACCCTGTACATCTTAAATATGAAGAGACTGTAGAAGACAGGGGCTGAGCACTGGGGCTTCAGTCTGGCAGTTCTTAAGTGGAAACAACTTTACCTCCCAGAAGACATGGCATCTAGAGACATTGGGTTCAAAGGGGTGTGTTACTGATATGTGGTAGGTAAAATCCAAGGATGTTGCTAAACATTCTACAATGAACATCAAAGAATTATCTGCCCCCAAATGCTAAATGTGAAAAAATGCTCCAGAGCTAGTCTGTCTGGTCTTAGGCTCACAATCCACATAGCTGCTGGCAAGTTAATTATCTTTGGGCTTATTGTTCTCATCAATAGCATTACAGTACCTGCTGATTTGTTGTCAGAATGAAGTATATGAGAAAGGGGTTAATGCAGGTGTTAGACAGAACATGTGAGCAAAGTGTGAGACTGCTGGGACTGTTCCAATCCAATTCCCCACAATACACTATGAGGATTTCATCTTAAGGACAGTGAAGTCCGAGGAGGACCAGTGATGCCCAGGGAAGGATTTAAGGACACTCTTGAGCTCTGGTTCACGATGAGCCTAGCTAACATACTCAAATGCCAAGTACAGTTTGACTGCTCCCAACTTCTTACTGCATATTTGCTGCTTTACTATAAATATATGCAAATAAAATAGTATAGATGGATTGTCAGACCCTGTCCCACAGCCATTAAGTTCCAAATAAACACACAGAAGCTTATATTAATTATAAACTGTTTGACCTACTAGCTCAGGCTTATTACTAACTAGCTCTTACAACTTAAATTAGCCATAATTCTTATTTATGTTTAACTATGTGGCTTGGTACCTTTTCTCAATAAGGCATTCGCATCTGCTTCTGGATGACGACTGCATCTCTGCCTTTCCTCTTCCCATAATTCTCCTAGTCTGGTTGCCCCACCTATACTTTCTGCCTGACTACTGGCCAGTGAGCATTTTATTAAATCAATATGAGGGCTGGAGAGATGGCTCAGAGGTTAAGAGCATTGCCTGCTTTTCCAAAGGTCTTGAGTTCAATTCCCAGCAACCACATGGTGGCTCACAATCATCTGTAATGGGGTCTGGTGCCCTCTTCTGCCCTGTCGGCATACACACAGACAGAATATTGTATATATAATAAATAAATAAATATTTTTAAAAAATCAATATGAGTGACAAATCTTTACAGTGTACAAGAGCATTATTCCACAGGAAAATAGACACAGAGCTGATGTGGGATTCCCCTCTGTATGCTGTTAATAAAGGATCTGTCTTGGGCCTGGCAGGGTAAAATAGAGCTAGGCAGGGAAAACTAAACTGAATGCTGGGAGAAAGAAGTGGAGTCAAGAAAAGCCATATAGCCCTGACAGAGACAGACACTGGAACTTTACCAGGTAAGCCACAGCCTCATGGCAATACACAGATTAATGTAGATGGGTTAGTTTAGGATATGAATTAGCCAAAAATATGCTTAAGCTATTGGCCAAACAGTATTTCAAATAATATGTTTCTGTGATTATTTCGGGGCTGAGCAGCCAGGAACAAACAAGCGGCCTTCCTACAACAGAGAGCTGGGCATAGTGTGCATGGCTGGGCATGGCGGTACATGCCTATAATCCCAGGATTGGGAAGGGGAGGCAAAGAGGATCACCTCAAGGTTCATGCCAGCTATATGGCAAGTTTGAAGCCAATCTAGGCTACATGAAATCCTATCTCAGAAAACAAACTAACTAAATAAACAAATAAAATAGACATAGGCCCCAAAATTAGCTCCAGCAGAATGCTGCTGAGAGTTTTGAGTCTTCTCATTGTAGGTTCACATATGTGCGCAGAGAGTTTACCATTCACTAGGTCACTTTTCAAGTTACCTCTCCCAGAGAAATGTCTATCACTGAGAAAGCAACTATTCTTTGAAGTGCTTTGCAATGAACTACCAGAGGAAAACACAATGTTTTGGGGAAAAAAAAAAGTTTGCAAATCTGAGCTTGCTGCCTATCTTTCCACTTTATGTTTTAGACCCAGCACCTCTTTCAGTTTTCCACAGCATGGAGGAATGAGAGCAGAAGGAAACCCACACAGATCAAGGGGGAAAATCTTTTACTTCTTATGTTTGTTTTTATAAGACAGAGGCTCACTCTGTAGCTCAGGTTACCCTTAATTCTTGGTGGTTCTTTTACTTATATATAACCTTTTACTTACTTATAACCTTTAACTCCTCACCTGTGATTACAGGCATCGTCCACCACTCACAGTGAGAAAATCCGTGTGTGTATGTGTGTGTGTGTGTTCATACCCATGCAGGCCAGAGGTCAAGGCTGACTAGCACAAAGACCCTCCTACATCTGCCTCCTAGTGCTGAGATTACAGGTACACATAGCCATACTCAATTTTTATTTTTCAAGCTCAGTGTTAAATATCTGAACTCAGACCCTCACACCTGACAACCATTTTATTCATTGAGCCATCTCCCCAGCACCAGAAATTCCTAACTTATAAAAAAAAAGTATTAGCAATTTTTATTTATTTATTTTTGATTTTTTGAGACAGTTTCTCAGGACCTGTCCTGGAAATTACTCTGAAGACCAGGCTGGCCTCGAACTAACAGAGATCCACCTTCCTCTGCCCCCCAATTGAAGGCAAGCACCACCACCACCCAGCTAGCAATTTTCTTTTACCCTTAAAAACCTAAAATAATTTGCAAAGAAAGATCTTGTTTTAAAAGCATATTATTTTAAAACAACAAACGCAGTCAGACATCATAGCTAATATGCATAATTTTTTTAAGGTTTTCTTCTTTTGTGAGACAGAGTCTGGCCCTGCGGCCCAGGCACTCTTCCTCTCTCGGTGCTAGGCTTACAGGATATATTTATTGTCTTTTAAGAATCAGATGAAAACGATATGCTTAAACTGGGCTTGTTACTAGGTTCTGAGGATAGAAGAATACGTCTAGGTTTGATTTAAAAAGTCAACCATAACATAATTCCAGATTTATCTTTTTTCCTTTATACATCAGTGATCACCATAGTAACATCATGTTTTACTACTAGGTATTTATGCAGCTCAAGATGGAGAGAACAGGCAATTACTTACTGGGTTATTTGGGGGTACAGAACATGACTATAGGGATAATTCAAAATTAAATATAGATTTCACTGGAGATCTGCTTTAGCCAAGCAAGCTGACTCAATCTTCTAGTAGCGTCAGCTGAACAAAATTTGTAGCTCTATAGAGTGTTGACATCATTTGAGATAACACAAGAAGGCAAGCATCATAGCTCAGTGGTTAAAAATGAGGATTTCAAGATCAAGAGCCTTGAGATTCAGTTTTTGTTCTATTATGTGCTACCTAAGTGACCGCAGAATAGCTCCTGAACTAACTCCTCTGTCCCTAGGCTTATCTCTAAATTGTATTCTGTAAAGATTAATGATTACTTATGCTTGGAATCATGGCTCACACAGAACAAGAACTTTTTCAAGTATCTGTTAAATGAAATTAAATGTATATTTGCTAGCTCTTCTCTTTGTGCTCGGCTGAAAGACTGGAAGAAACCAAGATGAGTGCATGGCAAATTCTAGCTTTTAAATCTGGCAGATTCCCGTAAGAGCTTCCCATAAGATGTGGAATTCTGTGGCAGTCTAGTGTCCTAAAACAGAGCTCAGGGACAATCATCGGTGTGCCTGGTTATCAGGGACATCAGGAGGATGAGCTAACAGCACAAAGGAATAGCAGGACTGTTCACCCAGGCTCCCTAAGCTACTGCCTGGGCACAGAAGAGCAGCTCACAGGGATGAGATGGGATTTTCTAACAGAGGCAATGAAACCTAGCTCTTCTGAGTGATGATTCCCCAAGACCCTCCCGGGATTAAGCAGGGAGAAATCCTTTTATCAATGAGTTTATGGTTTTATTATCAATTACTATATACAATAATTTTTCCCCTCAATAGGTACTTACTCTGAAATATATATTTTACAGAACTACCTAAGCATCTTTTTTGAACCTGTAACAAATCTAATGCCCCTAATGACCATTTAAGCCCATAAAATCTCCAAATTGCCTGGAAAAAATAAGAGAAAGAGAAGGTATTGTGTCCTCCGAGCCACATTCCAGCTGTGATAGAGCGATCTCGAGCACATACCTTCATGGGGACTTGACTTCAGAGACAGTCTCTGTAGGTCTTCTTGGTTAGGAGCAGCTCTCAGACAGGACTCTGGAAGATGCCATAAACCACCAGGAAACCCTCGGAACACATTCATGTCCTCTACCTTCCCTCAGCTCACAGCCTGCTTCCTGGTAGGAGACAAGATGACGCTGTGCTGGGTTGACTGTTAAACCATCTTCCCACCCCCAGCCCCACTCTCGGGGGCCCCTCCTTCTCCTTTCCAAGGCTCTGGAATGTGTCACGTGGGGAACGGATCATGTGGCTTGGGGGGAAAATGTGGCCGTCGGCTCTCTCCCTTCCCCCACTTCTCTTTTCAGGAGCAAGGCAGCAGAAATCTCTGACCCGATTGGCTCCGATCAGAACATCTCCATATGAAAAGGGCACGATCAGCCCACAGACCTCCAGCCTTCCTCACTTTCCTTTCTTTCACCAGGTAATTTCATCCTGAGCTTTCGGAGTTGCTTCCCAGAGGAAGATTATGCTTTCTCCCCGATTCCTCGTTCCCTTTCCATTACCAGCATCCGGACGTGACTATGCGCGCCTACTCTATCTTGGGAGCACCCTTAAGAGCACAGCTGGGCAATGGAGTATTCAGCACCACGGACAGCATTACCTTCCCTTCCGCCCTCCTTAAAGCCATTTCTCTATTTCAGGTAAATAAAAGTATTTTTAAGGCTTTTCCCTGAAGTCTTTTTTTAAAATATTTAAATATAAACAATTCACACCATGCACTTAGGGCTCTAACTTCCTCTACTGTCAACTTTTTACTTAGGAGAACAAATAATTTAATTTCACTAAATCCACATCTGCTCTCTAGCCCCCATCCTGCAATCATCCCCGCCTCTTACCTCTTAAATACATTCTTTGGGGTTTTTGTTTTGTTTGTTTTTTGGGGGGGGAGATTTCAAGATATAGTGTACTATACATGTGTTCCCTCATCTCTACTTGTGGGGAAACTCTGCATCAACACACAGGAATGCTGGGGTGTACAAGCCTAGATGTTTTTGGCTCGGTCAGGGAGCCTCAGGCAGAGCTGAACAGAAGAGGCAGGACAGAAGCCTGGCTGCAGCTATTCCATGTGGGTCTATCCAGCTTTGCTGACGTCCTGGTTGCCATGGTACTAGGTAACTGCTGAAGGGGACTATTGCTTTCCAAACCGGTCGCCATGGGACCCTGTAGACTAAAGAAAAGGGGAAAGAACCGAATTGTTGAAGAGCTTTCGGCTAGCATCTGCAGAACCAAATCTACCTTGGGGATTTCTTCCTGACTGGATTGTTGAGACCCTACACACTGCCAGAATTCTAAGGACCCATAGTCACACTAAGACAGTAAAAGTTCTCCCCTCCTCCCTTGCTTCCTTCCTTAAAAATCTACTGAAGATGTCAGCTACCTAGAGTATCTGAGGACTGCTTCTACAGCACGGTGGGAAGCACACAAAAAAAGGCATTTCTCTTTGAGACTACATGGAAGTGGCCTTTTGGAAGCCTCTCATGTAATTCCTAATAGCCTATTGCAGAGATAAGAAATAGGTCTGAAGTTGACCATGAGAACCAGCTTGCAAATGCTTTGCCATTTTACAGGTAAAGTAAAAAATACAATTTGAACACAGACTGCTAAGTTGATTTTTAAACATCAATTCAGGTAAAAATTGAAGGGCATTAGGATTATCCCAAATTGGGAATTTAAAGTAGTTATTCCCTGGCTGGCAAGACAGCTCAGGGTGTAAAGGCCTTTCTTGACAACTCAAGTTCATTCCCAGGGTCAACATGCAGAACAAATGCTAGATAGTTGTCCTATGACCTACACACCTACACACACACACTCCTCCCTCCCTTCATCTCTCTCTCTGAGAATAAATGCCTGGAGAGATGGCTTGCTGCTTTTCCAGGGGACCAAAGTTCAGTTCCTAGCACCTACAAAGTGGCCTATAACTCCAGTTCCAATGGCTCTGACACCCTCCTGGCCTCCACAGGCACCAGACACAGACATGGTGCACAAACATTTGGGCAGTCGTGTACATAAAATTTAAATAATAATAATAATAAATGTAAATGTGTAGCTATAGTCTTGTTTCACTGGTTGACATATAACTTATTAGTTTTCACTAAGAATACAAACAAAGGCACTCCAAATGTTGTTTTGGAGGAGAAATGCTGACTTGCAAGATGTGAAAATGCAAATTTTAAAAGAAAAGAGACAGACAGACTGTGGTGGCACACACCTTTCATCCCAGCACTCAGGAGGCAGAGGCAGGTGGATCTCTGTGAGTTCAAGGCCAGTCTGGTCTACAGAGTGAGTTCTAGGACAGTCAGTGCTACACAGAGAAACCCTATCTCAAAAAACAAAACAAAACAAAGAGAGAGATCAGCTCCTTCCTGGCTCAATATCCACAGCTAAAGATATAGTTCTCTTTCTGTGTGTGTGTGTGTGTGTGTGTGTGTGTACACAAGTGCACACATACACATCTGTGTGGGGACCAGAAGTTGACGTTGAATCTCTCCTCAATCACTTAATCTCTCCTCATTATGTTCTGCGACAGGGTCTCTTTCTCATCAAACCTGGAACTCACTTATTTGGTTAGGTTGGCCAGTCAGCCACTCAGTTTTCAACGTGGGTGCTAGAGAGCCACTGGCTTCTCAAGCACTTTTACTGACCAAGTCATTTCCCTAGTCCTGTTCATCTACTTTTCTCTTATGAAAAGGCTACGGTAATTCTTTTTTATATAAGACCCAGAATACTCTTGCTATATAGTTCTGGCTAGCCTCCAACTCGTGGTCCTTCTGCCCTTGTTTCCCAGTGCTGGGTTTACAGGTAGATGCCCCTATACTCAGTTAGAAAATCAGCTCTTAATTTTAACATTGCCACATCTAGGAAATTCCCTCATAAGCTGGATATTGTTTAGGTTAGGTTGTCCTTAAACTCATCATCCTCCTGTCTCAGCCTTCTAAATTGCTGGAATTACAGTCATGTGCCACTGAGCTAGGCTCTAGATGTGTTTGGCCAGTCAGCAAGCCGGCTGGTCAGTACTTATAAGAGCACCAAGAACAACTAAACTGGGAGTGGCAGTACCAACCTATACCAGCATTTGGTCAGCAGGAAGACAAGTTCAAGGTCAGCCTGGGATACATAACAAGATTCTGTCTCAAAACAAATGAACAAAACCCACCATCAATGATGGTTTGGGTCTATTATCTCAGCACTTGAGAAGCAGAAAGATCTTATGTTCAAGGCCAGCCTGGGCTACATACAAAGGCTTTATCATTAAAAACAAAACAAAACACTATACTCACCTCCTATTACCTCAAACCTCCAACCAAAGGTTATATTCTTTGAACTTATAAATAAATCTATTGAGAACCAAAAAAATAAGTTAATGGCTTGAACAACTGGGTAACTAATCCTTCTAACAGACAGAAGCAGGATGGTTTGTAAAGGTCCTTGCCACCAAGCCCAACTGCCTGAGTTCAAGCCTCACAACCCATGTGGCAGGAGAGAAATGACTACATCCACACACACCCTGGTGTGTATGTGCACACAAAGATACACACACAATAAGTGCAATCAATTTTAAAATAAAAAGAATCTTCCCAATTGCTTCAAACATTAAGTGAAAGAAAACCACTATCCAACTGTCCCTGGGAAATTCATTAAAATATTTGTCTGTTTTAAGTTCTCTGTCTTCTGCCTCCATGGTTTAGGTTTGACAGTTTCTATCTTGTTCACTCCAAAACCAGACTAGTTTCTCAAACTATTGTTTTTTTTTTTTTAATTCTTCTCTCATACAATACATCCTGACCAAGCACAGCTTCCCCTCCTTCTACCCCTCCCATTTCCCCCATGCCCACTTCTCCCCCAGATCCACTGATCCTGTTTCCCTTCAGGAAAGAGCAGGCTTTTCAGTAGTATCAACTGAATGGCATAACAAGATGCAATAAGACTAGACACAAATCCTCATATCAAGACTGGCTGAGGCAGCCAGTAGGAGGAAAAGGGTCCCAGGAGCAGGAAAGAGTCAGAAACACCACCTCTTGTAGTGCTTTTTTATTTGTATTTTAATAAATAAAGCTTGCCTGATGATTAGAATACAAAACTAAGCCATTAGAGGTCAGGGAGTACTGGCACACACCTTTAATCCCAGTGTTTGGTATTAAATTTTCTTAAAATTTATTTTACAAGTATTATGCCTGCATGTGTCTGTGTACCATATGCACACCTAGTACCCAAGGAGGCCAGATCCTCTGGAACTTGAGTTACAGACAGTTGTGAACCACAGTGTGGGTGCCAGCAATCCAACCCAGGTCCTCCAGAGCTCTTAACTGCCAAGTCATCTCTCCAGCCCCCTCAGAATTAAAAAATTTTAAAAGCCAGCTAGGTGTTCACTAGTTTTATGTTCTGTCATATTAAACAAATGTGAATGTGGGTAATATGCTAAAGCAAATTAATTTTTAGTTTCCACTGTTCCTTTAAAAACATCTTGTAAGGGGCTGGAGAGATGGCTCAGCAGTTAAGAGCACTAACTGTTCTTCCAGAGGTCCTGAGTTCCCAGCAACCACATGGTGGCTCACAACCATCTGCAATGAGATCTGGTGCCCTCTTCTGGCCTGCAGGGATACATATGGGCAGAACACTGTATACATAATAAAATAAATAAATCTAAGAACAAAATAAAATTAAAAAAAAACAAAAAAGAAATACCGTATTGCAGTATCAACACTTTAAAAAAAATCTTGTAAGCTGAGCAGTGGTGGCGCACGCCTTTAATCCCAGCATTTGGATCTCTGTGAGTTCGAGGCCAGCCTGGTCTAGACAGTAAGTTCTAGGACAGGTTCCAAAGCTACAGAGAAACAGAGAAACCCTGTCTTATAAATTAATAAATAAATAAATCTTGTATATGTTGATCCTTTTATCCCTAATTAAAACTTAGGTAGTCCCATTACTTTTCATGGACATTTTTACTTAAAAGACACTACTAATTTGGTGTAGGAGGTCCTTCTGTTTGTGTGTTGCTTTCATTGGTTGAATAAAGGGACTGCCTTGGCCTTTTGATAGGGCAGCCCTTAGGTGGGTGGAGTAGACAGAACAGAATGCTGGGAAGAAGGGAAGTGTGGCAGACGCCATGTTTCTCCTGCCTGAGACAGACGCTGGTTAGGAATCTTTCCCGGTAAGCCACGACCTCGTGGTGACATACAGATTATTAGAAATGGGTTAAACAAATATGTAAGAGTTAGCCAAGAAGAGGTTAGAACTAATGGGCCAGGCAGTGTTTTAAATGAGTACAGTTTCTGTGTAATTATTTTGGGGGTTAAACAAGACAGGTGACCAGGAGCCGGGCAGCAGGGACGAAAAGCAGGCCCGCTCCTCTTACTACACTAATTAAAATATTCTGTCTTTGTTTTATTTTTGAGACGGGGCCTCATGTAGCCCAGGCTAGCCTTGAGGACTCACTGTGCATCCTGGAAAGCCACTATGCATCACTAATTATGGGGACTAAATTTATGGCTTCATGCGTGCTAGTCACACACTCTACTAGTTGAGCTACATCACCCTAACCCTTTCTGAGGTTTGTGTAACCTTTGGTCTGCTTCTCTTCACCCAACTCCTATCTTTCTATCCCAATCTACTACTCCCTTCTGCAGAATCTGTTCTATAGCCACTTTGTACATCTAATGACTATGTCTCTGTGGTCTCTGGACTCTTGGCCTCCTAACCCCAACAGGGCTTAGCCATTTACCAATGCTCTTGCTAGAATAGACACACTAAAGCTTGCCTTTGTCTTGTCCTGACATCACTTTAGCAACCTCCCTCTGAAACCTTCCCTGGTCTCCAGAGTGCTGAGAGTCCCTGAGGCTATCTATGCTTTCCTGGTCTCTGGAGTGCTGAGAGTCCCTGAGGCTATCTATGCTTTTTAGGCTTTTTAGATTATCAGACTAAAATTCTCTAATCTCAGCTGGGTCAGCTGTGGTTTGAGCAAGTCTTTTGTTCAGAACTGGTCATTAGCTGCCATACTTGCAGATGACAGACACTTCATTTGGTATAGGAAGCTGCAACTCCAATAATGGCAGGCCCAACCTAACCTCAATCTTCATAGTGCCAGTCTCCAAATACTTTCTGTAGAGAAAAAAAATACTTCATTACAAAGACAAGTCTATTGCACCCAAGGAAGTTACTCTCATTAGAATTCTATTTCTAACAGCCCCTAAAGAAGCAGAAAGATGGACTGGACACCCTTATATGAAGGACCAGAACTTCACATTGGTATAGCATGAAAAATCTGAACAAGGTCCAATAGATTTTTTTTTTTTTTTTTACATCTAAAAGGAAGAAAACAAAACTACCAGTCTTTTGCTAACTGGGAGGCGCAGAAGGCATCAGGTTTTGAGTGGATGGTCGAATGCAGGGCTCAATGAATACTAAGCATGTGTTCTACCCCTAGGCTATAAATCCAAACCTCCTAACTGCAGTTTTTTTCCAGTTGGGCCTATCTTTTTTTCTTGTTTTGCCCCCTATGCAAAAGCACTGGCGATCTCCAGCAGATGGAAAAATTAGTCATGACCCTCACGCATTACTTGTCTTTGGCTCACTCAAACTCGTAAAAAGCACCTGACAGGGGCGAGACTGCTCAGTGAGGAAAGTGCCATAGGAGCTGACAACCTGGGTTTGAGTTCTGGAACCTACACAAAGGTAAAAGGGAAAATTGACTCCAGAAAGCTGTCCCTTGACCCCCGACACCCATGCTTTGGCATGCACAAGCCCACAGGCACATCACACTCATCAATAATAAATCAATTAAGGTTTAAAAAAGAACTACCTAAGCCAGACACCAACCTCTCCTACATGCCTGCCTGTCGCACAAAGACTATCTTTCATAGTATGTATGCCTGATTCTGTAAAACATGGGACCTAATCAATCATTGTGTCCAGGGCTGCGGAGATGACTCAGAAGAACCCAAAAAGAGGAGAAATCTCTCTCCCAGACATTTCCCATCCCCAAGTAATTTTGTTTTCACTGAGAAAGGCTATAAAGATAGGCTTAAACCTCGTTTTTCTCGTCTGTCAGTAATAACAAAACCTTTGGTGTGGTCAGATCCACCTTATCCCTCTGATAGGCTTATGGAAAGGCTTCATTATCGATGCCTGCTAAGAAAGCATTCCCACCTGCCCTCTCAGAGGAGAAGACCACCCGGGTGGGCGCAAACACACTTTAATCATGCCTCCCCAGTCAATGGAGTAGAGCAGCTCCAGGTGGCAAGGAAACCAGGACATCTTTTGTGTTGCCTGCGCTACATCAAAGGGCCAGCTTGGGAAGTTCAAAGTCTTCCATACAGCAAATTCAGTATGTTCCTGGCATCCACAGTAATGACAACACTAACTGCTCCCCAGTTAGTATGCTTATTTCAGTGCCTTCCCTCCACAATCTACCTCACTGTGCCCAACCCAAGCTCTTGTCTTTATCCCTCCAGAAAATCTTCAAATGTATAACTATGCAGATCATAAGGTCTTAAGCCATGAATCATAGTTTTTTCATTTTCTAGAGGGAATGCTTTACGCAGTGGTTCTCAACCTTAATTAAAAACAAGCAAACAAACAGAAAACCAGAACTTTTTTAAAAAAGAAAAATACCAGTGGAGTCTGGGCATGGTAGTGCACACAAGAAAAATACCAATGGAGCCTGGGAATAGTAGTGCACATGCACACCTTTAATCCCAGCACTTGGCACAAGAAACTTTCAAAAAAAAGAAAAAAAAATACTGATAGGCTAAAGAGATGGCTCAGCAGGTAAAAGCACATGCTGCCCCACACAGCAACCTAACCTGCAGAATTCCATTTCTGGAACCCACAGAAAAGGAGAGAACTGACTCCACAGAGTTGTCCTCTCAGGAACGCTGTGGCAAAAGTGTCCACATACATCATATACAAACACTTACACAACAATCATAAAGATAAATTAAAAGGCACTGATGTTGAGCCACTGAAATGGCTCAGCAGGTACAAGTTCGCTGGCCAACCTGATGACCTGAGTTGGAAACCTGTGACCTACATATATGATATTGGGAAAGAGTCAACTCCTGCAAGTTGTTCTCTGGCCTCTGCACACAAGCTGTGACATGAACATACTCATATGTGCATATATACACATGAGCACACACACACTAAATCAATCTAAAAATCTTAAAAAGAAAAAATACTGCAATCTGGGAGCACCACTCCCAGACATTCTGATTTTTACTTGATCTAGGGTAAAGCCAGGCATCAGAATCTTTCAAAGCTCCCCAGATAATTCTAATGTGCAAGCAAGGCTGTCCAGTACAAACAGACTTATGCTCCATGCAGCACCCACAATTCAGTGGGTAAGTAGCAAGCATAAATGTTGTTCAGGAAAGAAACTCCATATATGAGACGCTACGTTCTATGCTGTTAAATCACAATCTTTCCAATAGTAGCGCGTTTGTCATTACACTAATTCTTTAAGAAAAGTTTGGAGAGATGGAGAAATGTCTCAGTAGTTAAGAGCACTGCTGCAAGGGCACAAGGAACACAATGGCGCACAAACATATAATTCGGGCAAAACACACAGGCAATAAAGTAATTTATTTTTTAAAAAAAGATACTCTTAAACTTATTCTTTTTTTTTACTGTAATCCTTACAAAAGAAAAAAAAACCCAAAACTTTATTTTATGTGCATTGGTGTGAAGGTATCAGATCCCCTGGAATTGGAGTTACAGACAATTGTGAGCTGCCATGTGGGTGCTGGGAATTGAACCCGGGTCCTCTGGAAGAGAAGTCAGTGCTCTTAACCACTGAACCATCCCCCTAGTGCCTCTAAACAGTTTGTATATTATACAATATACAAAAAATGGTGGATGATCCCACTCACTAACCAAGTATCTAGGCTCCAACTCAGAAATCCTATTCTATTGTATCCATAAATTTCTCCTGCATTTTCCTGGGAATTTAGCACATACAGCCTACAGGACAGAATACAGTCTGCCAAAATACAGTGCCCTTGGGAGAACTTCCTGGTAGGGTCTACCATATCTGGCCCTTTCTTCCCTCATCCCTTCCTCTCTCCATCCACTTACCAGGCTGTTTCCCAATTAGGTTCGAGCAGTCCTCCGCTCTCAGCCTCCTTGGGTAGCTGAGACTATAGGTGCGTGACTCTTTTTCTGGTTTCCAAGCATTCTCTTTAACTAGATCTTTCTCCATCACTGCCAGCTTAAATCCTAAAGCATTCCATTTCTGTTATCTTACAAATGAATGAAGCTATATTGCTCATCTATTGGCTGGCTACTCTTGCTGGGCCTTATGAGGGGCCCCATCAGTCTTCCTACGTTTACTCTACAGAGCACACAAAGGATTAAAATACATTCGGAAGCATACCCAGCACACACCTGCGGTGTCAGTTATTAGGGAAGCTGAGACAAGAAGACTGCCTGGGCTTAGATTTTGAGCCCATTAAAGCCAGTCATGATGAATTCAGGGAGATAACTCTTTCATACAGAGGGAGAAAGTCAGACACGCCCCCCCATCCACGGGTTTCACATCCTCAGATTCAGCCAAAAGCAGACCAAAAAAAAAAAAAAAAATCCTCAGAAGAAAACTTTGCAGCTGTCCTGAATGCTTTTCTTGCCTTTCCTCCCTACACAATACAGAGCAGGAGCTACTTACATCTCACAAGTAACCCAGAGATTGTTTCCAGAGAGATGAACACAGCTTCCATGCAAATAGCACACCTTATTACGGAGGGGACTTAAGCATCATGGAATCCCTGCAAAGACCTGGAAACAATCGCTGGGGGGGTAATAAGAAATGACTGAATACTGACTGTTATTATATAGCACTAAAGAACTGAGAGGCTAGAGACTAGGAATATGTAATCTCGGGATGAGCCAGTGACGTATCTGAATAACTTGTAAGCTAAATTTCATTCTGGCTGAAGGGTGAGGCTGGTGGGAGATGCCAGGGGGTTCTCTGAGAGGACACTTCAGGCCTTGCAAGGTACCTTTGAGACGCTGTAGGGCAAAAATCCAGTTTGTGCAGGTGTTCCACATGCCCTGGGAGAGAAAAGAGGCCAGATCAGAGACGCCCCACACTGCCAACATGCCATGCTCCAGATTATTACCTGTTCGACCCCGGAGCCAAGCTCAGCTCTTGCTCATGACCCTGTTATAATTGTTTGTGTCCCACTCAGTCATGCACTCCCATGCCACCCTTTGCTGCCATAGACCAAATGGCATGTCTGCCTTCTTTATAAATGCACACAGACACTTTAGGCTAAGCTTCCTCTAGAGGTTCCTCTGGCCTCATTTCTCAAGCATGTGGTCCTGTCTTCATTTACCTCTTCCACCTTTAAAATTTCCCATCTTCATCCCTCTGTGTTACCTCGGTCCACATTCACAGCCTCTCGAGGTCTTCAAAAAAAAAAAAAACTTTCGTCCCTCAGACTTATCTATTTATGCTGCTCGCAGAGCTATTACTCTATACAACTAAAACTCAACATTTTATTTTAAAACCGTGATGGTCTCGCCCACTCCCGCTCTGGCTATTTGATTCGCTGAAACCTCGCAAGAACTCATGACCCGTCTACGAACAGAAAAAAGGGGGCGAGCTACAGTCAAGTGGAATTTCGAACGAAAATCCCTAAGAAAGTGATGTTGTGGGCTTGAACGCTGACGGACACGCCACAGAGGCCGGATTTGGCCACCTGTGACCAAGCAGGAAGTTTTGAAACCCGTTTGCGCGCCAAAAAGCCGCACGCATGCGCACGGGGTTTCGGGGAGGGGAGGCGGGGTGTGTGAAGTCACGTCCTGGCACAGGATCTCGCGTTGTCTGGGGAAAGGCCAGCGCTGGGGAGGTTTTTAATGTGGCGTTGGGGGACCGCCCACCACCTCTCTAAAGAAAAAAAGATGTCTTTCCACCCTCTCAGCCTCAATGCGGTGGCCCCGGCCGACAGTTCTGTCGGATTTTGGCTTCCATGGTCGCGCAGCTGGTACCTCAGAAACAGTTAAAGTAGGAAAAGCCAGCTAGTTCGTCGTCTTAGGAGATGCGGGTTCGCTCGGCGTCCTCCACCCCAACCCCCCGCCTTTTTTTTTTTTTTTTACTATGCAAAACAAAAGACAAAAACCTTGGCCCAGGGCGCAGGCGCAGTGCTTGTTTACCGCGGGCCGAGCGCAAGCCCCTTCCCGCCGGCTGGAGCCTGCGCCTGCGCGGATGACGTGGATCTCTCTCTGAACGGGAAGACCGCGCCTACTTGTCCCGGGCCGAGGGGGCGAGGAGCGGAGGTGGAGGACGGCGCTGTGTGCGTTTGAAAGCTCGGAGATCTGAAATGAAAACAACAACGCCCAGAAGTCGGTGTCTTGTCAGAGGCACGAGCGCAAAGGACCCAGAGGCTGGGCAACTTCACCATCACTAAAGTGAGCGGCGGCGCTGGAGCGCGAAGGCCGGCCGCGCTCACACCTCCTTAAAGGATGGACTTTGCAGTGGCAAAGATGCAAATAAGTCTGAACCTGAGGCCGCAGAGTTCGAGCAATTCCTGCATGGGTTAAGACTGATTCTTGAAGCAAACTCAGAAAGGCAGCCATGCAAATTTTGAAACTAGAAAGAGCTGACACTAGAAGCAGTAGCCAGATAAAGCAGAAGCCTGGTTTTTGAGTTTGAATATCCTTTCAAAGTTCGCTTTAAGTGGATAAGCACACTTGATTTAGATTATTTTAGGTATGGTTATCCATTTGCAAGTAGAGGCAAAGTGACTAAATTTTTAAAGCTCTGTGAAAGAATATTCTATTGATACATTCTAGGATGCCCAAAAGCCATAAATAAATATAAGTGGTAAGTCAGCTTAGCGTGGATATTTTTCTAGCGTTAAAATCAGTAGATGTTTTTGACAATTTTACTAGACCCTAGTTATTTTTTGAAGACTTCAGATTTGTAACATTTCCTACTACAGGAGTGAGATTTCGGTAAGAAGAGGAAAATGTAAACATGTGAACACACAGGGCCAGGTTTTCAAGGCTTTGCATGCTCCCCAAATTCAGTCGCAGGAGAAGCCGTCATCTCAAAAGCTAGCCTTCGGGTTTTCTTTATGTTCAATATGATAGATTAATAATAGCATTTTAAACAATTTGTACCATCTGGATATGGTAGTATATGGCAAAAAGGAGAGGGTAATATAGATGGGTTTGTAGCTCAATTAGTAGGCTCCTTGCATCCAGAACTGAATGAAATGGGGCCTGGTGGCACATGCCTGCACATCCCCAGCTGTAGAAGCAGGATCAGAAATTCAAGGTTATACCCACTTACACACTTGAGTTCCAGGCCAGCTTGGGCCACATAAGACCCTGTCTTAAAAACATACAGGGGCTGGCTCAGAGGTTAGGAGCAATGCTTGTTCTTCCAGAGGTCCTGAGTTCAATTCCAAGCAACCACATGGTGGCTTATAGCCTTCTATATTAAATAAATAAATAAATAAATAAATAAATAAATAAATAAATAAATAAATAAATAATAACAGATACAGGACAGAAACAATAGCTTTACTTGAGGTAAGGTAATAACCAGTTTTCCAAGCCTAAGTTGAACTGACATTTCTTCATAAAGGAAAAAAATTACAGAAAAGATGTATAAATTCCTTGTTCACATTTATGATTAGACTAACTCGCCGGGCGGTGGTGGCGCACACCTTTAATCCCAGCACTCGGGAGGCAGAGGCAGGCGGATCTCTGTGAGTTCGAGGCCAGCCTGGTCTACAAGAGCTAGTTCCAGGACAGGCTCTAAAGCTACAGAGAGACCCTGTCTCAAAAAACAAAACAACAACAAAATGATTAGACTAACTCAAAAAGAGGGCTTACTTTGTCAAGACTGACAGCTATTGTAAAAAAAAAAACCAGATTGTAATGGTAATCTTTTGTTTGGTTTGGTTTTGTCTTTTGGGTTTTTTGTTTATGTTTTTTGAACGAGGGTCTTGCTGTGTAATCCAGGATGGCTTCACAGTGGGAACCTTCCTGCCTCATTGTCCTGAGTGTCGGGACTACAGAAGTGCACCACCATAGTCCCCGTAAAAGACTGTTTTAAACATTATGATATGTCTCTAATGGAAATTCTGTTAGATGAAGAGTTAATACATTCAGGGTGGGAGAGATGGCTCAGTGGTTAAGAACACTTGCTGCTCTTGAGACGACTGGAGTCAGGTCCCTAGCGCCCACATGGCCGCTCACAACCTCTTGTAATTCCAGCTCCAGGGGATCCAGTGCCTTTTCTGGCTTCTGTGGGCACTGCATGTGATGCATATAAATACATGCAGGAAAACACACATAAACTAAAAATCATTTCTTTCTCTTCCTTCTCCCTCTCCTTCCCCCCCACCTCTTTCTTCCCTTCTTTTTCTTTTTTAAAGAAAAGAATAGATAAAGCCTGGCATGGTAGTACATCTGCAATGCCAGTACCTGAGGCTGAGGAGGAGGTTCAAATGTTCAACCAGCCTAAGGAGCACAACAAAACATTATCTCAAACAAACCAAAAACCCAGCAATTGGGCTGGAGAGATGGCTCAGCGGTTAAGAGCACTGACTGTTCTTCCAGAGGGCCCTGGTTCAATTCCCAGCACCCACATGGCAGCTTACAACTGTCTGAAGATCCAGTTCCAGGGGATCTGACACCTTCACACCAATGCACATAAAATAAAGTTAAATAAACCATAAAAATTAAAAACAAAACAAAACAAAAACCCAGCAATGGTAAATGTTTGGTGGAAAGTTCCAAGCCCCCCTCCCCTGGGAGTGGCCTCAATCCAGACTCCACCTCCAAGAAAGTCCACCAAATGGTGACCCCTCCCCAGAGAGGGTCAAGACCACTCCCACAGGCTATTTAAATAGCCTGTGGTCCCCAATTTTCCGTGGTCTTTCTGGTTCTCCTTTCCCCCCCTCCATGTTTTTTTTGGGGGGGAGGGGACAACTGGGCATCTTCTAATTCGGTCTGATTTAGTCTAATCTGGATTATTACATCAGCGGAGAGGTTTTTCGGTTCAGTAAAAAAAAAAAAGCAGTCAATAACATAAAATATAAAAACAACTTTCTCTAGATGAGCAGGAAAAAAAACAACAATTAAAAGGTGAGTCCTGAACTGGCAAGATGGTTCATTGAGCAAAGGCATTTGTCATCAAGCCCTGATGACCAGAGCTGTCCTCTGAATGAACACAGTGGGAGAAGACAGCCTACTCCTGAAGATTGTCCTAGCCTCTACATGTGAGTGGTAGTGTCTGCACATTTGAACACTAAATGTAAGATATTTGAATTTAAAAAGAAATGAGTCCTTTGAGTTTCTAACTCACCTACATGTGATAAAAAAAATTAGTATAGGACTGGTAAGAGGTCAAACAAAATTTCTTGTGAGTGGTGGCGCAGGCCTTTAATCCCAGCACTCAGGAGGCAGAGGCAGGCGGATCTCTCTGTGTTTGAGGCCAGCCTAATTTACAGAGCAAGTTTCAGGACAGCCAGGATTACACAGAGAAACTCTGTCTTGAAAAAACAAAAAAAAAGATAGGTTGGAGAGATGGCTCACTGTTAAGAGCACTGATTGTTCTGATTTCAATTCCCAGCAACCACATGGTGGATCACAACCATCTGTAATGAGATCTTGTGCCCTCTTCTGGCCTGTAGGTATACATAAGAAAGAGAGAGAGAGAAAATGAAAAGCCAAAGAAAAAGAAAAGGAAGCAAAAGCCAGCTGGTGGTGGCACACGCCTTTAATCTCAGCACTCTGGAGGCAGAGGCCATATCTCTGTGAGTTCAAGGCCAGCCTAGTCTACAAGAGCTAGGACTATTATATAGAGAAACCTTGTCTCGAAAAACCAAAAGAAAAAAAAAGAAAGAAAGAAGAGAAGTGAACCAGAGTAATGGTCACCCATTTTTAACTCAGAAAATGTACTTAAAGTTTTCATAATCAGTAACTGAAAAAGTTCACAGTGCCATTTCTTCAGACCACTTTCTGGGCATGTTTCTTAGTTAGGGTTTCTATTGCTTCAAAGAAACACCATGACCAAAAAGCAAGTTGAGGAGGAAATGGTTTATTTGGCTTACACTTCCAGATCATACTCCATCATTGGAGGAAGTCAGAACAGGAACTCAAGCAGAGCTGGAACCTGGAAGCAAGGGCTGATGCAGAGGCCATGGAGGGGGGCTGCTTACTTACTCACTTCCCCTGGCTGGCTCAGCCTGCTTTCTTATAGAACCTAGGACCGCCAGCCCAGAGATGGCACCACCCACCACAGGCTGAGCCCTCCCCCATTGATCACTCATTGAGAAAATGCCTTACAGCTGGATCTCATGGAGGCCTTTCCTTAACTGACACTAACTTGTGTCAAGTTGACACCCAAAAGCAGCCAGTACAGCATGTTTGCTATAATTATCATGACACTGCTGGCATTTGTGTCTACATACTGAGTGAATACATGGTTTTGACATTTCTGGTGGGGGTGGGTAGGGAATATATTTTTTTAAATCTTTGCTGTCACTTTAACTCTACATGTTAAGTACTGGGGGTTGGGCAGGGAAATCCAACACTCTTGTTATATACCTTAAGAAGAAATGATGTGGGCTGGGTGTGGTGCCACATGCCTTTAATCTCAGCACCCCAGAGGCAGAGGCTGGAAGAGCTCTGTGAGTTTGAGGCCAGTCTGGTCTACATGTCGAGTTCCAGGACAGTTAGAACTACACATAGAGACCCTGTCTTTAAAAAAAAAAAAAAAAGAAGAAGAAGAAATGATGGAGGAAAGAGCCTTCAGCAAGAGAGGGAACTGGCAGAAAGAAGGGCAGGTTGGGGTTGTTACTATGTAGGCAAAGCCCATTGAGGACCTTGCTGACCTTCCTTCTGATAGGGAACTCTATCCTTGCCTCCCTTTGTCCCCAGTCTGCACGGTTGGATTCATAAATTTACATCTCTGATAAGAAAAATGCCCTTCTTTTATCTGCACTGCGTTAAAGAATCTTTTGTCGTTATCCCAAGGTAGTTGTTGCACCCCTAAACATGTTCTCAATAGGAAGTGCTTCAAAAAAGAAGGAAAGAGGCCACCGGGCATGATGACATGCCTATAATCCTAGCACTAAGGAGGCTGAGACAGGAGCCAGCCTGTGCTACTTCATCTTTCTAAGTGCCTAAGGCATGTGGAGTGTGGGTAGTTTTCCAGCGTTCCTCTGGAACTCACTCCTGTAAGGGCACTTTCTTTCCCATATGACTTAATAGTGTTACTCAGAACTCCATCATCTATTGGACTCATATATTGAGCTACACATATGTACAAAGAAAAATAACATTCTTTAAAGTAACATTTTAAGCTGACCATAGTGGTGCACACCTGTTGTTCCAGCAGTTTGGAGGCAGAGGCAGGAAGATCAGGAGTTCAAGGCTAGGCTGGGCTAAGTGAGATCTTGTCACAAATAACTTCTGCCTTTAAAAATAACAAGCTTAGAGTTAGGAGTAGTTTGTTTAAGCTTTATCTAGGAACGTTAAAAATAGGGTGGTAGTGAGAAGCACACAATGAAATCATTTGGACTTAATAGCCTAGCCTCTCTCTCTCTCTTTTTTTTTTTTTTTTTTTTTTAGTTTTTCAAGACAGGGTTTCTCCGTAGCTTTGGAGACTGTCCTGGAACTAGCTCTTGTAGATCAGGCTGGCCTTGAACTCGCAGAGATCCACCCGCCTCTGCCTCCTGAGTGCTGGGATTAAAGGCGTGCACCACCACCATCCAGTTTACTCTCCTAGCCTCTTAAGGGTTCCTGCCCACTCTGATAGAAAAATATGCTCTGTTATTGACCAGCACTCTGGCTTGGAGCACTGAACTGTGTTGATCAAAGTTAAGATGGACTGTAAGTATAAAATAGACTAGATTTCAAGAAATCAGCATGAAAAAGGAAAAAATAAAAGGCAAGAAGTGGGGCTGGAGAGATGGCTCAGTGGTTAAGAGCACTGGAGGTTCTTCCAGAGGACCTGGGTTCACTTCCCAGCACCCACATGGCAGCTTACAACTGCCTGTAACTCTACCTCCAGGGGATCTGACACCCTCGCAAAATACCAATGCACAGAAAGTAAAAATAAATAAATCATTTTTTAAAAATGTCAAGCAGCTGGGTGTGATGAGTGATCTGCAGCTGTGAGACCCGGGGAGGCCAGTCCCGGCTACATCCTGAGACATTGTCTCAACAATAGCAACAAAGTCTTGATAAATGTTATATTCGTTACATTCTGAAATGACATTTCATTTGTTTCTTTTTTTCTTTTACTTTGTAAAACTGTGGCTATTAGGAAACCCAAATTGCTTGTGTCCCTGTTTCTGTTAGACAGTGCCACCTTAGAGCCTTCAATCC
The DNA here is from genome assembly GCA_004026605.1 of Ondatra zibethicus. Classification (NCBI taxonomy): domain Eukaryota; kingdom Metazoa; phylum Chordata; class Mammalia; order Rodentia; family Cricetidae; genus Ondatra; species Ondatra zibethicus. The sequence goes on along the minus strand of PVIU01003035.1, from coordinate 71,029 downwards.
TGGAACAGGTGCTGCTTCCTTGAACAGACATGCCCGTAAGGGCATTTGTTGCCATTAACAGTAGTTTTAGGCCAAGTATAGTGATGTATGCCTGTCTGAGCCAGCCTGGGCTACAGAATGATATTATTTCTCGAGAAAACAAAACCTGTGCAGTTTTATACAGACCCAGTGCCATAGGCCTACACCCCCAAAGAGGCAGGAGCATGAGACAGGAGAATTGCAGTTCAAAGCTTGCCTGAGCTACAGGAGTTCAGGCCCAGCCTGGGCAACTTTGTGAAACACCGAGTCAAAATCAAAAGCCAAACCATGACTAGGGACGTAGCTGAGTGGTAGAGTATTTGCCTAGAATGTGCACGGTCCTAGGCCCAGTGTCTAGTACTGGTTTCACATTAAAGCAAACAAATGCAGTTTCATCACAATTTAAAACCTAATCCAAAAGTTTACTTTAAAAAATTGTGCGTGTGTGTGCCTTGCATATGCTAGGCAAGTACCTCCCTGGCCTTATTTTGTCTTAAAGTCTTACTATACAGTCCAGGCTAGACTTGAATCACTAGGTAGCCCAGGCTGGTCCCAAACTCTCAGCGATCTTTCCGCGTTGGCCTTCCTAGTGCTAGGATTCCTTCCCTATGTGAGAACCATGCCCATGCTTTGTCAGTTTGTTTTTAAAGACAAGCTCTCCCAAAGTTGACTAGGCAGGCCTTGAACTTGAAATCCTTTCTCAGCCTGAGCCGTAGCTGGAGTCACACGGGTGGGCTACAATGTCTGGCTGCATATTGTTTTCTGTCTGCACCCCAACATACACAGGAGAAAGTGGTTTCACACCTTCATTTACACTTTGCAGCTTTACCACATAACTCAGTGCTGTGAAATGAGTCAAGGTTTTTATTGTTTTGGTGCTGGGGAACCCAATGCTGTCTTGTCTTTTTTTTTTTTTTTTTTCTGTTGGGATTGCACTCTGTACCCCAGGCTGTCCTGGAACACACTGTGCAGCCTGACTGGCCTAGAACTTGTGGTGATCCTCCTGCCCCAGGTTCTCCAGTACGGGGGTTACTGCGCCAGCTGAACTGAGGACTTTGTGCACACGCTGTACCATTGAGATAAACTCCCATCCCAAGAGCTGGTGGCATTTGACTCACATCTGCCCACCCTATCAGAGAGCCCAACAGAGCTCTCAGAATGAGTAGTGTCAGGACGTCAGACTGAACGTTAGAGTAGGCACATGGGAGTGCTCAAATTTTATTTTAAGCAGTTATGACTCCATCTGTGGTAAACACGAACCTATGATAAATCTGGACCCAAACACTGATGAGTCATATATATTTTAAGACATTTATTTTTTATTTTATGTGAATGAGTTTCTGCCTACATGCACTGCATGTATGTTTGGGCCTGCATGCATTCATGCATGTGTGCCTGGTACCCTTGGAGGTCAGTAGAGATTCTCTAGAACTGAAGTTGCAGAAGGTTGTGAGCTACCATGCGGGTGCTAGGAAATAAACCCAGGTCCTATGCAAGAATAGCAAGTGCTCTAAGCCACTGAACCGTCTGTCCCTTCAGACCCATGATGAATCAAGACTTGTTTTCTATATCTTCCTTTCTCTTTACTCGAGGCCTCCTCCCTTTCTTCTTATTTTAAACATCTATTTACTTCTTTTCTTTTATACATTTTTTTCATTTGTTTACTTCTGTTGATAATCATTTAAGACACACCTGCAAACCCAGCAGTTGGAAGGCTAAAGTAGAAGGGTTGGAGTTTGAGGCCAGCTTTGGATATCTGTAGTGACCCTCAAGCCAATCTGTGTTATGTATTGAGATACTGTCTCAAACAAAAAAAAAAAAATGAAGAAGTCATGAAGGGATTTATAACTTCAGTCTAAAACATTGTATCACATTAAAATCCTGTCAGATGTGCACTGTGTTAAACAATGGTTATATTGAACTTGGTCGTTATGATCTTGGCCATCTAGTTAGGCCATTCCACATACCAGTGATCAAGGCGTGGAGGAGCTATGATTTAATTCCGTCCTTGTGTTTTCGCTTGGTTAAACAGTATGCTGACGCAAACCTCATCCTGATCTATAAACTGTATGAGGGTAGAGGAGTTCTGTCAGAAAAACTGAATGCCAAAGAGAATCTACCATTTATGTAACAAGAACCGTGTTTAATAGAGACTCTAGATTTTTTGTAATTTTTTTGTACTTTTTTTTATTTTTTAATTATAGTTGGTCAAACCACTGTACCCAGTAGAAGTCAGGGACGACTTTGAGGAGTTGTTTCTGTCCTTTTATCATGTGGATCCCAGGTACTGAACTCAGGTCATCAAGCGTGATAGTAGGAGACTTTGCCTCACTGGCCCCATTTTTTCGGGTTTTATATGATGCATCTGAGTCTTCCCCACTGATACTTAGTCTTATTTGTCTGTGGAGCTTGTGTCATAGTACCTGATGTGTTGTCAGGAAAGAATGAAGTATATCGAAACAATGATCAAATCAAATTGTTACTTGTCAGCTGGGCTGGCTTAACTGTGTGCTTGTCTTGGGTATGGAGGGTTAACTATTAAATCTGACCTGCCTCTGACCATATGGAGAGTGTCTGTAGCATAATTTGGACCTGCCTATGACTAAGTCTGTGTGATATGGTTGAATTAGCTCTTTTGGGTGAAAGGATTTGTCTCACTTGTCACCACAGGTAATGTGTGCAATATGTGTTCATGCGTGCCACAGGAATGTTAGCCATACCACCAAGTTCTTAGAACATGAAAAACTGGTCTATGGAACATTTACAAGGGTCACATGGGTTTTTTATTATTATTTTAATTTTGGTGGGTTTTTTGTTTTTGTTTTTGTTTTGTTTTGTTTTGTTTTGAGACAGGGTTTCACTGTGTAGCTCTAGCTGTCCTGGAACTCACTATGTAGACCAGGCTGGTCTTGAACTCACAGAGATACATTTGCCTCTGCCTCCCTAGTGCTGGAATTAAAGGTGTGCACCACTATCTCAGCTATAAGGGTCACACATAAACAGGAATAGAAGATACCTTAGATATTTGGGGTACCAGACACCTTGACATAGATGTCCAGGATTAAACATTCCAGTACACTGTGATTGCTGGTCCCTGTACAACTTCACTCTGTCTGGCCTCTTCTCTATTAGCTCTGATTGTACAAAAGAACCTCCAAGTTGAAGAAGGATGCTTAAGAGAAATCCCACACTAGCTCAGAATTGAGAAATAGATGGTTATTTATTTAGGGGTAGACTTACAAATCAGAATTCTCTGCTTGAACGGAGAACAGAAACCAAATCCAGCAGCCAGAAAGAGAGTGGATGCATCCTCTATACCAGCTTATATAGTATAAGAGGTCACGCCCCAGTGGGCGGGTAACCACAGGCTGTAAGACTTCCTACAGCACCCAGTTCTAATTATTTTTTATATATTTATTTTGTTATTTGTGTGTGTGTGTGTATGAGTGTTTTGCCTGCACGTATATCTGTGCACAATGTTTGTGTCCAGTGCCCATGGGGGCCAGAAGAGAACATCAGATCCCCTGGACTGGAGTACTGATGGCTGTGAGCTGCCTGGTAGGTGTTGGGAGTCGAACCTGGGCCCTCTGCAAGAAGAACAAGCACTCTTAACTGCTGAGTGAACTCTCCATCCCCACTCAGTTCTAATTCTTAAGAGTGGAAGATTGGCCTAATTAGTAGCCATTTTCCTTTTGGAGGGCAAAGTCTATACTAATTGCCATTATAGGAGGCAGGAGAGACGACAGTTCACAACCATCCACACCTCCAGCTTTAGGGGATCTGGAGGCAGACATACATGCAAGCAAAACACTCATCCCATTAAATAAATAGGTAAATAAATAAATAAGTGATGTGTTTTTGTGTGTATGTTTGTGTACACAAATATGTGAAGGGTACACCCAACTGACAAGTCACCTTTTAACTTTAGTTTTTCTTTTTTGGAGTGTATCCCAGACTTGGAACTTCCTGTGTAGCTGAGGTTGACCCTGAAGTTTTTATTCTCCTGACTCTGCCTCCCAAGTGCTGGAGTGACAGTCATGTCCCACCATGCCCATGTACTTCTTAAGGGCTATACTGACTATACAGACAATTACCAAAAAGCTGATCATAAATGAAATGGTAAATTTATATTATTATGTTGTACTGTGGGGAAAAAGTTTAGCAGGTAGACTGTTGGCAGGTTTGGAGTTTAATTAAATTTCTAAGGATTAAGCTGGCCTTGCTGGTGAATACTTTTAACCCAGCACTCAGAAAACAGAGGAGGGGGCTGGAGAGATGGCTCAGCGGTTAAGAGCACTGACCCTTCTTCCCGAGGTCCTGAGTTCAATTCCCAGCAACCACATGGTGGCTCACAACCATCTGTAATAAAATCTGGTGCCCTCTTCTGGGGTGCAGGTACACACATTACTAAATAAATAATCTTTAAAAAAGAAAGAAAGAAAGAAAACAGAGGTAGGAGGATCTTAGAGTTTGAGCCCAGCCTGGTCTACAGAGAAAGTCCCCAGACAGCCAGGACTACACAAAGAAACCCCATCTCAAAAAAATAAAATAATAATAAAAAATAAACATAAATTCCATGGGTTAAAACTTTATTTAAATATCTTTAGATTTATTTATTTTATGTGTATGAGTGTTTTGCTCACACGTATGTCTGTGCATCACGTGCATTACTCATGCCTGCTGAGGTCAGAAGAGGGTGTTGGATCCCTTGAAAGTGGAGTTACGAATGGTTGTGAGTTCCTATGTGGGTGCTGGGAATTGAACCCAGGTCCTCTCCAAGAACAGGAAGTGCTCTTAACAACTGAGCTGTCTCTGGCCCTGAGGATTAAAATGCTTGGAGGTGTGTTAGAGAAGTGGATTACAAACAGAGTTGTGGTTTGGAATATGTGCAGCATCGGAGCTGATGGTTCTGCCCTCATGTAGCCCTCCATGCTGTTTAAGCAGAGCCGCAGTCAATTCCATGCCTGCTTCCTGTGTGCTCTGCTTAGGGCAGAGCAGGGAATTCTATCTTATTACCAACCCTATTCTGTCCTCCTGTGGCCACAGAGGGCCTGACTGATTGGGGGTATTTCTGCCTTTTCAGTAAAGAAAAGCAAAGGCCAGGCGGTGGTGGCGCATGCCTTTAATCCCAGCACTTGGGAGGCAGAGGCAGGCGGATCTCTGTGAGTTCGAGGCCAGCCTGGGTCTACAAGAGCTAGTTCCAGGACAGGCTCCAAAGCTACAGAGAAACCCTGTCTTGAAAAACCAAAAAAAAAAAAAAAAAAAAAGAAGAAGAAGAAAAGCAAAGAAAGTTACTTTGAAATAACCAAGTTACATACATAGGTCAGAAAAAAAAAAACTACTTCTGAGTTAAGGAAAAGGCAGAAAATAGTATGTTGCATTTAGCCTCGGAGATATTCATCCCACTGAAATAGATCCAAGACAGACACCTGAGATACAGAGAACAGTGAGCACAGCATTAGTGGAGGCTTTTTGTGGAAACTCACTACAGCCAGGCATGGCGGCACTCAGGAGGATTACCAAGTGTTTCAGGTCAGCTTGGGCTACATTTCAAGGTTCAGGGGCATTGGTGGCTACATAGTGAGACACATCTCAAAACAACAACCAAAAACTAAACAAAAACACCCATCTTACTGCCCTTCTGATGTTCTAAGAATCTTTGATAATGCCTTACACTTTATTTCTGTGGGCTCAGAAGGTAATATCCTCCTGTGATTAGCTAAGAGAAACACCTGCTGGAAGCCTTCTTCACACACCTTCAATCCTAGCATTTGGGAGGTAGAAGGAGGAGGATCAGGAATCAAAGGCAGCCTCAGCTACATAGGGAGTTCCAGGTCAAGCAGGGCTACATATGACCCTGTCTCAAAAAGAAATTTGTTTTCTTTTTTTTTTTTTGAAACAGGGTCTTTAGCACCTGTGGTAGTTGGAACGTAATTGGCCCCCATAAACTTATAGGGAGTGGCATGCTTAGGAGGTGTGGCCTTGTTGGAGGAAGTGTGTCACTGTCAGCGCAGGCTTTGAGGTCTCCTAAACTCAAGCTACACCAAGTATAGACAGACTCTTTCTGTTGCCTGTGGATCAAGATGTAGAACTCTCAACTCCTGCTTCAGCACCATGTCTGCCTACACCCCACCACGTCCCACCATGGACTGAACCTCTGAACTGTAAGTGAGCCACCCCAATTAAATGTTTTCCTTTATAAGAGCTGTGGTCATGCTGTAGAAACCCTAACTGACACAGCAAACCTAAGCTAGGCCAGACTAATCGCTAACTCAAGGCAATCCCCCCGCCTTAGCCTTCTAAAGGTTATAGGCATTAGCCACCACACTCAGCTTTCTAAAAAGTTTAAAGGCATTGTTGGCACAACAATGTATTACAAAATGTAAGAAACTGAGCTAGGAATGGTGATACACACCTTTTATCTCAGCCCTTGGAAGCAGAGGCAGGAGAATTAGGAATTGAAAACCAGCTATATGTCCTGCATTGGGCCAGCCTAGGCTATATAAAGTCTTGTCTTCAAAAAATAAAATCTAAGAAAAGAAATTGACAGCAGCAGTGTAAAACCAACCAATGAAATTGAAGAGAGGCAGTCAATCGGGGGACACTTTTTTTTTTCCAATGCTGGAAACAGAACCCACAGCCTTGTGCACACTAAACATGCTGTCTTCCTATAAGCAGTCCCTCAGCCCTATGTGACATGATTTTAATATACTATTGCTCCCCTAGAAGCACTCACTGCCGACTTCTATCTGGCCTGCTCCCAAACTGCTTTCATGATATTAGGCCCATCGGCTGCTTTGGCTAGCGCGTTGTTTTTTTTTCCCATGTGGATATACCCACGACTTTCTTCTCAGCCTCCCTCAGTAAACTTCTACAGCTTCCACTCTCCTAACATGATTCTTTCTTTCTTCAATTATTTAGTCAGCTAGTTTTGAGGCAGGGTCTCTGTAACTCTGTCTGTCTGTCCTGGAACTCACAGAGATACTCCTGCCTCTGCCTCCAGAGTACTTGCATTAAAAGCATGCACCACTACACGCTGCCAACATTCTTACCAAGATAAACAAAAAATAAGTGATTCCCATCCTTCCTTTTGCTCGACCTATCAGTTGCTTCTCCCCCCGCCCCCGAAACACTCTTACATGACATGGTCTCTGGGTCACCATGACCATGAGTCACAAGTGGCCTAGTGCTTACTGCTTAGGGTTTTTTTTTATAACCTCTCTGCATAATTTCATCCTGTAGCTTCTTGAAAAACAAAACAAAAACACCAGGGTCTCATTTGCCTAGGCTGGCCCTGAACTTGCAATGCAACTGAAGATGGAGAAAGATTTTGACCTACTGGCCCTCTTGCCCTCCCCTCCCAAATGCTGTGGTCTGGCTCGCCCTATGGTGTTACTATCACCTATGTGCTCAGATTGTGCAACTTTGTATTTCCAGCATAGATCTCTCTCTAACCTGAATGCCACCAAGTGCCTATTCAAACTTACATCTGGGTGTCATGGGCCTCTCCAATTTAACTTCTTTTGAAAATTTTAACTTGAAGCAATCCTCCTACCTTTCTGTCTTCCCAGTACTAGGATTCCAAGTGTATGCTACCATGCTTGGCTCAAACCTAGTACATTTAAAGCAAAATTTGTTCTTCCTTCAGTCAAACCCAGCTCAGCAAACAGCTTCTATTGTGGTTTCCGCCAAAACTTCACTCATTATGGTCTCCCCTCTCTCATACACAGTATTTTCCAAAGCTTTAGCAAATCCCGTCAGCTCTCCCATCTCTTCCCATCCCCGGCTACCACCCTGGTTGAGCCTCCGTGCCTAGGGTGCTGTAGAGTCTGCTAGCTGGTCTTCCTACGTCTTTCTTGTCTCTTTGAAGTACTTCCCACTCAATAGTCAAAAGGAATTGAAGTTGGCCAAAGTCAGATCAAAACTCTGCTCAAAGACTTCAATAGGAATAATACTGAATCTTTACCGTGGTCTATGAATTGTACGTCATCTGAACCCCTACTTTCCTCTCTGATCTCATTGTCTACCACCCAGCCCCCATCACTATGTTTCTGGCTTATTAGCTTCCATGTTGTTCCTCAACCAGCCCAAGGTGGTTTAGAGTTGCTATTTTCTCTGCCTGGAACACAGGAGCTCCCATGGTCTATACCCTCCACTATTCAGGTCTCTTCTCAGACGCCATTTTATTGAAGAATCCATTCCTGTTGATGCAGCATGGGCCTTCATTCCTCTCTCTCTCTTCCTCCCTCCCTCCCTCCCTCCCTCCCTCCCCCAACTTGTCTTTTTGTCGTTTTTGGCACTCACAACAACATGACGTATTACGCTTATTTATTTGTGTATTGTGTGCCTTCCACACTTGAGTGTAAGCACCATTCCATGACAGCAGGGACTTTGGTTACTTTTGTTCTCTGCTGTGTCCCCAGAGAGTCTGGCATCTGCTAAGGGCTCATTAAAAATTTAATGAATAAAGAAATGAACAAATAATCATGTGAATGATTATTAAGAGAGACTGAACAGAAACAGAGTGGGGAGTTTCCAGGTTTTGTTTGTTGCTTTTTTTTTTTTAATTTAGATGTAACTTTGAATAAACTGAAGACTGAGGTTAGAATCATGGGAAATTTTCTCCATGATTTCTCAATCAGCAGAAGAGAATAGAGTTGAAAAAGGTAGATGGGTGGCAAGGATGTCTGTTATTCTAAATTCCATGTTCACTTACAGATGTGAAAAGTGGATTATGCTCATGCATTTGAATTCATTTTTTTTATGTTTATTCCTATCTGCAGGACACCGGCAAGACTGCTCAGCTTGCCTTTGTTTACATTTTCCTTGAAAATATTTTTTCCTCTAGTTAAAAATGGCCAATTTTTAAAACCCTGACCTTAACATATTTAAATCATTTCTTTTTTCTATTTTTCTCTTTTCTTTCTTTCTTTCTTTCTTTCTTTCTTTCTTTCTTTCTTTCTTTCTGTCTGTCTGTCTGTCTGTCTGTCTTCCTTCCTTCCTTCCTTCCTTCCTTCCTTTCTTTTTTGGTTTTTCAAGACAGGGTTTCCCTGTGTAATACCTCTGACTGTCTGAACTCACTTTGTAATTCAGTCTGACCTTGAACTCACAGAGATCCACCTGCCTGTATCTCCTGAGTGCTGGGATTAAAAGTGTGTGTCACTGCACTTGCTTGGCCTAAAATTTTTATTTTAAAAACATTTTTGTATTTATTTAATTTTATGTGTGTTGACAGAGGTTTCTGTCCTGTCTGGTCCCAAACACACAAGAGGCCTACGTTAATTATAAACTGGTTGGCCTATTAGCTCAGGCTTCTTATTAACTAATTCTTATATCTTACATTAACCCATTATTCTTGTCTGTGTTAGCCACATGGCTTGGTACCTTTGTCAGTGAAGGACTCAAATTTATTCCTCTGTGGCTAGGTGATGACTGCAGACTGAGCTTTCCTCTTCCCAGAATTCTCCTGTTCTCGTTGCCCCACCTCTATTTCCTGCCTGGTTGCCCCGCCTCTACTTCCTGCCTGGTCTCCCTGCCTATACCTCCTGCCTGGCTACTGGCCAATCAGTGTTTTATTAAAAATAAAACAAGTGACAGGATAAAAGACCATTTTCCCACAGCATATGTATGAATGCTTTGCCTTCATGTATGTATGTGCACCACACTCAGGTCTGGTGCCTACAGAGGTAAGAAGGTGTAAGATTCCTTGAAGCTAGAGTTACAGGTGCCATGAGTTGCCAAGTGGATTCTGGGAACCAAACCTCAGAATTCTGCAAGTACAACCAATGCTCTTAACAAATGCAAAAACTCTCTAGCCCCTTTTGTTTTGTTTTTGAGGCAGGGTCTTACTCTATAATCCCAGCATAGCCTTTAAGTCACTATGTAGCCCAGGCAGGGCTCAAAATGGGGTACTCCTCCGGTTTCACCCCCACCCCACCAAGCCTTTACAAGCATGAGCCCCCTCTTCTTACATCTAGTTTTCCTCCACAGATTCCACTTCTCTTTCTCTAAGGATCTGAAAAATCATTTGTGTGGGAATGTATAAAGTAGGGGAGGGGGCACATAAGCAAGGATGTACGTGTGGAGCCAGAGGACAACTCTGTGGAGGGGGCTCTGTCTTTCAGCCTTTATGTGGGCTCTAGAGATAGAACTCAGCCCATCAGGCCTATGTGGCAAGCACTTCTGCCTGTTGAGCCACCTCCCAATTCTAAACCTTCCGTTTATGACTTGGTCCCAGTTAATTAAGCCAATGTGGTCTTTGAGGGGGTGTAATGTGCAAGCCTGTCAAGTCACTGCACCTCCTAAAATGAACTCTGCAGTTGCCTCCAGAAAGAGGGTACCCTAGTCTGAGAGCCTTCGGAACACTTAGTCCTCTATTTCAGAGTTTCATGCATATAAGATGGTCATCATGTCTGCATCAGGACTGTGGCCATCGCGGGCCCAGCTGTGACAAAGCCAGAGGAAGCGGCTCCAGTTCTGGAAAGTACTGTGTTAATCAAATGTCTGCATCCACGGAGAGAAACCCATAACGCAGTAGTTTGGAGCAAAAGAGGGGCAATAGTTCTATTAATATAGGACTGTGTCTTTGAAACTAGCCACAGGGAGTCAGGTCTCCAGTGCCCTGGCCTCTGTTCTCTGACCATCATCGTGTCTTATTTGTCTTCTCTTCTGACACTTGGCAGACAGATGTTATCAGCATCTCCATCACACACGGACTGAAGACAGCGTTCTTAAAAGGACACTTCTCATCCCAAGTCCACTTTACCTTATTAGTCTTTAACTCACCGTGATCTGTTGCCTGTGTGTGCAGCTGCCTCCCAAACTACCTCAGCGCGGAGCCTCTCTAGGCTCCTCACACCCAACCTTTACTTTGCTGTCAGACTCCACTTCCTAAGACAAAGATCTCATTGTCCAAGACAGTTTAGGCCCCTTAACGGTTACTTCCCTGTGCACAGCCAAGCTGGAGGCACCAGGAGGCAAGTGCAGCCATGCCTTTGAGGTTCAGTAGATCATGCCAGGCTGCTTCCAACCCTGCCTCATGGCCTTTCTGCCTCCTACCTATACTTGCCACTGCCTCTTAGGTCCCTTTGGATTCTTTCTACTGTGGGACTGTCTGTCCATCTGTACAGTTAGCTCTAGCCTTAAACACTGATCTCAGATGACCCTCATTTTTAACCTCTGGGGATGACTTTTGTCTGATAAATCCAACCCTCAGAACCCGAACACAGGCCCAGGCCCAGGCTTGCTCTCACTCGGGGGACAAGTTTGCACAGCAACCATGCCAATTCTTTTCACAAGAAGTCCCGGCGGTGCCCACCATTGAACACAGAAAACAAATTTTGCTTTTGCTTACCTTCTATGGCCTGTGACTGTCTGATCTCATCCCCTTATTGCCTTCCCTCCTGATATATGCTTATAATAATTTTATCAGTGTTTTCTTTCTTTCTTGATTTATTTTGAGGTGGGGGGTCGGATATAATCCAGACTGACCTCCAGCTCTCTATAATCAAGGCTGCTCTTGAACTGATCCTCCTGCCTCCACCTCCCAGAGGTTGTGACTATAGATGTACACCACTACATGCTACTTCTTCCTTCTGAGAAGAGAGAGTTTCAAGTAACCCAGGCTGACCTGGCCTCAAACCTTTAAGTAGTTAAGGCTGGCCTTGAACTCTCGATCCTCCTGCCTCTACCTCCCAATGGGGTTACAGGCATGTTACACCAACAGAGCTGAAATCTTTTCTTTAAAAATTTTTGGTTAATCATTTAATCAATGGGACCTCCTAAAACTGAAAAGCTTCTATAAAGCAAAGGACACAGTCAACAAGACAAAACAACAGCCTACAGAATGGGGAAAGATCTTCACCAACCCCACATCAGACAGAGGTCTGACCTCCAAATTATACAAAGAACTCAAGAAATTGGTCATCAAAAGAACAAATAATCCAATAAAAAAAAATGGAGTACAGACCCAAACAGAGAACTCTCAACAGAGGAATCTAAAATGGCTGAAAGACACTTAAGGAAATGCTCAATATCCTTAGTCATCAGAGAAATGCAAATCAAAACAACTCTGAGATTCCATCTTACACCTATAAGAATGGCCAAGATCAAAAACACTGATGACAACTTATGCTGGAGAGGTTGTAGGGAAAATGGAACACTCCTGCATTGCTGGTGGGAATGCAAGCTGGTACAACCCCTTTGGATATCAGTGTGGCGATTTCTCAGAAAATTAGGAAACAACCTTCCTCAATATCCAGCAATACCACTTTTGGGTATATATCCAAAGGATGCTCAATCGTGCCACAAGGACATGTGCTCAGTTATGTACATAGCAGCTTTGTTTGTCATAGACAGAACCTGGAAACAACCTAAATGCCCCTTGACCGACAAATGGATAAGGAAAATGTGGTATATTTACGCAATGGAGTACTACACAGCAGAAAAAAATGACATCTTGAAATTTGCAGGCAAATGGATGGAGCTAGAAAACATCATTTTTTTATATTTAAGACTTATTTATTAATTATGTTTACAGGGTTCTTCCTGCATGTATCCCTTCAGGCCAGAAGAGGGCACCAGATCTCATTACTGATGGTTGTGAGCCACCATGGGGTTGCTGGGAATTGAACTCAGGACCTCTGGAAGAGTAGTCCGTGCTCTTAACCTCTGAGCCATCTCTCCAGCCCTAGAAAACATCATTTTGAGTGAGGTAACCCAGACCCAGAAAGACAATTATCACGTGTACTCACTCATAAGTGGTTTTTAAACATAAAGCAAAGAAAACCAGCCTACAAATCACAATCCCAGAGAACTTAGACAACAATGAGGACCCTAAGAGAGACATACATAGATCTAATCTACATGGGTAGTAGAAAAAGACAAGATCTCCTGAGTAAATTGGGAGCATGGGGACCTTGGGAGAGGGTTGGAGGGGAGGGAAGGGGAAGGGGAGCAGAGAAAAATGTAGAGCTCAATAAAAATAACTGGTTAATGACACTGACTTATTTGATATTTACTTATTTGTGTGTATGTATGTGATTTATTTGATATTTACTTATTTGTGTGTATGTATGGCATGTGCCATAGAGGTCAGAGGACACCTGGTAGGAACTGGTTCTCTCCTCCCATCATGTGAGTTTCAGAGACTGGAGGCAAGCACTCTTATCCAGTTGACCTATCTTGCTGGCCCACATTTTCTTTATCCTTCAAGACCCTAACAGACATACACATGTCAGCTCTTCACTGAATCTTATTCATCTGTGTTTTGTTTCCTATCTCTAGTTCTTGGTGTATGTGGTGGTCTTCCTGTCAAGGGCATAAGCTCCCCATAGGTGAAAACTATGATTTATTCATCTCTTTATGCCCCGATGCTGCTGAAGCAGATGCCCTGGGAATTTCTTCACATATGGTGAGGTCCCATCATTCTGCTTCTCCAACCCTCTTGATGTCCTGGTGTCTTCCCTATCCCTTGCTGTGAACAGCTGCACTCTGAGGCCTACATGGTCCGATGTGAGCCAATGTGCCTGTTGCTGCTCTCCCCTTGCTCACACTCTCCCCTTGCTTTGTCTTGTGCACAGAACAGGTATCCTGGAATGAATGCATCCTGCAAGGTCCCACCAGAGCTTTTGCACTTACTCTCGTTACTGGGACACTCTCTCATCCCAGATACCTGCCATGCCTGTGTTCTCAAATCCTTGAACTTCTCTGGAGGGCCACTTTCCCTGATAACCCCTGGCCACATCGGTTCCTCGGTTCCCCTTTCCTCATTGTTGCTTTTCCACAGCGCATCACCTCTGCACATACCCCGCATCCTACTCCATGCTTGTAACCCAGAGGTTACAGGAGGAAAGTTACAGAGGTTAAGCAGGAAGACTGCAGCAAGTTTAAGGCCACCTTGAATTACACAATGAAACACTTTCAAAACAAACAAACAAACACAAACAAAAAAACCCAACCAAAGAAAACCAAAACAACCCCCTCCTCCGCCACACACACTCACCAAGAAACAAGACCAACAATGACAATCATCCCAGTTAGGTAGGGTGGTACGCCTGCCTCCCGAAACCACAGCATAGCATTCATGGGGTAGTAGAGGCATGGGCAGAAGCCAGGCAGGAAAAGGAGGCCTGCCAAGGCAGCCTAAGTAAGCTACATGGTGAGTTCCCGACCCGGGGATGGGGGTTGGGGGAAACGACGACGAAAGCAAGGGAACAAGAAAGAGCGCGTTAACTGAAGGAGCTCAGTAAATATTTGTTAGGATGAACTAAAAGTGTCAGAAACGAGGCACAACTTTCCCAGCTCTAAGAATAAGACTGGTGATGTTGAGTGAAAGCTGTCCTGTTGTGTGCGTTTGCGTTGGGAGGACAGCTGGGCTCTTTTTCATAGACACAGTCGAGGCTCATAATTGCCCTGTGAGGATCGCACTTGGGAGCCAGGCTGCTGGGAGCTGCTTGCCCAGCCATCATTTTGGGAAGCGAACCTTCCTTCCACACAGGTGTTTTAAATCGTTTTGGTCTTAGCCTCTTTCGCCAAACTCATGAAAGTCTCAAACCGAGGGTGGGGGTGGAGGGGTGTGGGTGACGCTTCTCAGCGCTAAGAAAACACCCAGAGTGGAAAAGCTGACCAAGCTTCACGAAGGACTAGGGGGTCTTCGAGAAGCAAGCCCAGTGAAGACCAATGTGCTGTGGGACTTTATTCTACCCGTGTGAAAGTTTTCTTCCCGGTTTACTTTTCAGCAGGTCCCTAACTTTCTGCAAGGGACTGGGGCTCTGCTCTCTGACTCTTCCTTCACAACTCCATAGTATTTTTTTTTTCCACGCTTCGCCGCTACTACAGCAGACGCTTACCTTCTCAGTATTTGCCTTACAATCTTGGGTGCCTTGATTGTAAACAAAACACTTTAGACCCGTAGTGAGGTCGGCTAAGCTCAGCCTTTCCGCTGGCAGCCAGACTTCTTAAGGTGGAGTGGCTCGGATTGGTTACGTGAGACTAACACATCAACAAAATGGTGCTCCTACACAATGCTGAATGATTCCTGCCTCGCAGGGACAGAAGTACAAAGTTTCTGCTTTCATTCAGATATTACTGTGACGAACTAAAAAAAAAACTTCTGTAGTGAATTATTATTTCTCCGTTTTACATAAGAACTATAGATCACACACAGAGAGGGGCTCCTTGCTGTCTATTAATCATATTTTATTCTAGTTTAAGTTTGAGACATGGTCTCACATACCTCAGGATGGCCTTGAACTATGTGTCGTTGAGCATGACTTTGAACTTCTGGTCTTCTTGCCTTTACCTACACAGTGCTGGGTGGCAAAATTTTTTTATGGAATTGGTGTCCAGGATGGACATATGTTGTGGACACAAGGCTCACCCCAATTTTACTATGCCTTCTTCCGGAGTTCAGTAAATGAAGTAGGAATGTTAAATGTCGGGGGTAGTTGGAGGACTAGTGGGATGGTTCAGTGGGTAAGACACCTGCCATGCAGGCCCTGACAACCTGAGTGTGAACTGCAGAACCCACGGAAAGGTGGGTGCAATTAGGCACCTCCACAAAGTTGTCTTCTGGCCAGCACACACATTTGCACAACATAAACAATAGTAATTAAAAATATTTAATTATTTTATTATATTTTGTGCGTGTGTGTGTGTGTGTGTGTGTGTGTGTGTGTGTGTGTGTAGGTCAGAGGTTATAATACACCTTGTAGGAGCTGAACTCAAGTCTGTCAGGCATTTTGGCAAGCGCATTTACCTGCTGAGCCATCTCTTTGCCCAAATCTAAAACATAGAACAAAATAACAACCTGGGCACAGCGGAGTGGGCCTGTAGTCCCAGCTATGGGATTTTTTGTTTTTTGAGCTAGGGTCTTATGTATCACTATCTGACCACCAACTCAGCTATATAGTTAAGAATGACCTTAAATTCCTGACCCTCTTGCCTGGCAGAGGCACCATGGCACCAAACTCAGCAATCCTAGCTACTTGGGAAGCTGAGGCAGAATCCAGGAGTTCAAGGCCAGCCTGATTAACACAGTGCAAAGCCACAGAAGATGCAGCTTCCCACCTTGATCCCAACTGAAGTCTTTCATATGTGTTAACTCAGAAGGCCTGGCTTTGAAGTCCACCCTGGACACACCCTATGCACTACCCATCTTTCTGAAATCTGTATTTCAGTTGAACTAGTAGGTGGTGATGCCAAAGGCCAGTGACAGCTGCACTTAATAATATTGACATCAAGGAAACATCTGCAGGCAGTCCAGGCCTGGGAAGAGCCATTTTGGATCCTGGTAAGAGAGGACTGCATGCAGTTCATGCCAATCCAGACAAAACCCGGAACACTGCGACCACCAGGAAGGAAAGGACAGAAAATGGACCAGCCTGGGAAGGAGGAGACCTGCATCTAGGCCTGGCTGTGCCACCAACTGAATGGAAGTCCCCAGACAGGAAACCTGAGTCTCAATTCCCTCAGTGGTAAAAAAGAGGCTAAAACCACAGGGTCGCTAAGGGCCTTCTGGACTGTTACATTCTGAATTTAGGAGAGGTAGGACACACACACACACACACACACACACACACACACACACACACGACCTGGCAGTACGAACTGTGACTAAGAAAAGAAGTCAGCATTCAATCTCACCTACAGTATTGGTGCATAAGAAAACTATGCTTCTATGTGATACTAAAACAAATTTAATTTTCAATAAAATGCATTGTGTTCAGCACAATCCAAGACTGTTTTGGGAATACCAGTGAGTGAAGCTTAAACTTAAGGTCTCACTTAAATTGTTTGAGACACGCCTGACTATTCTGTTCTAACTTCCATCACTGTGCTCAACAGTGAGAGAGAAATGTCAAGTTGCCACGAGGAGCAAAGAAATGCCCAAACAGTATTACTAGAGTTAATAATACCGTGACGGTGGTATTACAAATCACTTGCTCAAATCAAGAATCGGATCCTTATGGGAAGCATTTTCACCCTTTAACAGCCTGCAGCTCTCTAAAAGTATTTGCTTGCGTTTGAATATTGCTCCAAGTGGATTGGGAGCAACAGGCTGGTGGGAGAGAAAAGGAGCTGTTGTAGTTGGCGTCTAGACTCAGGTGGAGGAAACGCTTCAGCCCGGGAAAGAATTGAAAAGTATAGAGGCGAGTTCCCACACGCAGCCTATGGCGGTGGCCTTGCTGTGCTTGGGAAACAAGACAAATCAGATCCGAGTTGTAACCTAGCTTTTTCAAAATTTAGTGTCTGGGATGGCTACAAAGCAGATGACGAGGCTTGAGAGAGCACCGCGGTTTTCGATCTCGAGATCCCTATGCAGGAAGTGTTTAGATTTAGAAACACCCTGATAATTTAGGAGCCTTCATTCTTGACTCCTTCCTGAAGCCTCCCGGCTTGTCCTAGCATAGCCGAGACTTCTGGGGTCAGACTACGAGGCCGATTCCTGCACCCCAGCTAAGGCACCCTGCCAAGGGGGTGGGGGTGTCCTAGGCGCTGAGCCAAGGTTTCTCCAGTCTCCCGCACACCCTCCCGCATTCCCACCTCGGCTAATGCAGGCGGGCTGAACTAGTCACTGAGGCCCCTAATAAGCCCCAGCGACCTTGGAGCCCACTGGCCCTGGGTTTCGCGGGCGAAGACCTGGAGGTCGCAGTCGGGCGCGGTGGCGCGCCTGCCAGCGCAGCTTTGCAACTCCGGGACCTAGAGCCCCAGGTCCCCGCCTGGCCGCCGCGCAGGCCCCTCCCCAGCTCTCCAGCCGTTTGGCTAGTTTGTTTGTCTTATTTTTAATTTCTCCGGGGCCAGCCAGAGCAGGTTTGTTGGCAGTCGTACACCTCCGAGCAGTCACGCGACCAGCCAATGTCCTGGCGGCGCTTCGGGGAGGCGGCGCGCTCGGGAACGCGGAGAAGTGGCGGCGCCGCGCCCGGGGCCACCTTAAGAGCGCGCTCGCCAGCCTGGGCGGAGCGGCAACCGGCGCCGCGACCAATGGAGCTCCTCCTCTGTTTAAATAGACTCGCAGTGTCAATCATCTTCTTCTTCGTCAGCCTCCCTTCCACCGCCATATTGGGCAACTAAAAAAAAAAAAGGGAGGGGGGGCTCGTGCTTTCAGGGTGTTTTTCTCCCCCTCATCCCTTGTCCCCACTCACTCGCGGCTCTGGGACTCGCGCGGCGGCAAGGTTTGGAGAGGGGCTGCGTTCGCGCGACCCACGGGCTCGCCCCAGCCTACACTCGGACTGTTCGCCACCTCCTCTTGCCTCCTCCCCCTCCCTTCCCCGCCCTCCAGTACACTTGATCACTGAGCCTCGAGCTGCGCAGCCGGGGCGTCCCTGCGCTCTCTCCCCCAGACCTGCGCGCTCCTGAGGTTCGAGCAGTCGCTCGCCTGGCTCTGCTCCACTTAACTCCCCGGGTGCAATCGCAGAACTTCGAAGAGGGGTTCGCTCTGCGGCCGGGGTGTTTCGCTTTTGTTCGGTTTTGTTGTTTATTTCATTTTATTATTTTTTTCTCGGAGAGCGCGAGCCGAGGCGGTGGTCCACACCCGCCCGGGAAGGAAGATGTCAAACGTACGAGTATCTAACGGGAGCCCGAGCCTGGAGAGGATGGATGCCAGACAAGCGGAGCACCCCAAGCCCTCCGCCTGCAGAAACCTCTTCGGCCCGGTCAATCACGAAGAGCTAACCCGGGACTTGGAGAAGCATTGCCGAGACATGGAAGAAGCGAGTCAGCGCAAGTGGAATTTCGACTTTCAGAATCACAAGCCCTTGGAAGGCAGATACGAGTGGCAAGAGGTAGAGAAGGGCAGCTTGCCCGAGTTCTACTACAGACCCCCGCGCCCCCCCAAGGGCGCCTGCAAGGTGCCGGCGCAGGAGAGCCAGGATGTCAGCGGGAGCCGCCAGGCTGTGCCTTTAATTGCGTCTCAGGCAAACTCTGAGAACCGGCATTTGGTGGACCAAATGCCTGACCCGTCAGACAGTCCAGCAGGGTTAGCGGAGCTGTGCCCAGGGATGAGGAAGCGACCTGCCGCAGACGGTAATAACCCTTTGAAAAACGTAAAATGTCTGTGTCTCTGTAGCGCCTCTTTGCTAGACCCTATTCAGTTGGCTTTTCCAGCATGTTCTGCTTTAGCTCTGGGAGATCGAGCTTGTGCGACGCTTAGGTTTGAACTGCCCCCTAGCCGACTGCTTGGCCTGTTTATGCTTTTGAAGTCAGACGCCGGAGATAGTAATATCTGATAACTTCCCCAGCCTAACACATCTCAGTTCCTCCCCGCTAGCCAGCTGTAGGTGTGTGTGACAAAAGTTGGAATGTTTACCAACTGCCTCCTTGGCTAGGGCGAGAGAGAAAGATGTGGGGTGTAGAATACGCCTTCTGTTAGTGGAAACAACCTCATTTTTGTGTCCTTAGAGGCTACCGGGGATGACGGGTCCAGGGGTCGTGGGTGGAGGTGGTGGGTTTTTCATCACTTGACTCTTGGGCCAACTTCTGTCAGCCATTGTTCTCGCTAATAAAGATGGTTTGTGTGTGTTCTTTTAAAAATTTCCCCTTGCCCCCCTCTTAGATTCTTCTTCGCAAAACAAAAGGGCCAACAGAACAGAAGAAAATGTTTCAGACGGTTCCCTGAACGCTGCTGGCACTGTGGAGCAGACGCCCAAGAAGCCCGGCCTCCGAAGACACCAGACGTAAACAGCTCCGGTGGGTCAATGAGGAAGAGCACAAAACTACCACCCCAGCTGGGCTGCGCTCCCTGGGGGGCCTGCAGACCCCAGGTCTGCTGGCAGATTAGTTGCCTGACAGAAGGAATTATTTTCCTAGGTCAAAAAATTAACAGTGGGGAAGGCTGGAATCATTTGGTCGGGGACCATAATGCATGTTAAAGATTTTTTCCTAGACAAGTACTTGTCACCAACGCCCCAAAGAAAGGAAGGTTATATTCTTATGATTCCGACCAAAACTTAGGCTGGGAGTGACAATTTTCTTCCCCATCGAAGCAAGGACTGAGGCACCCCCGGTCTCACTTCATGGAAATCCATTTCCCAGAGGTTCATTTTGAGCTAATAGAACCGCTTTTGACTAATAGAAAAATGGCGAATATACAATTACGTTTAAATTTTTTAAGAGGAAAAATTCGGTAACTCCTAGTTCACATTTGGTTAGGAGTGTGAATAGGGCTGCCGTGCCCTGCACTCCTTATCGTTTTTATGAGCTGTCACTCTCCTTGTATGCTGGTAGGTTTTGGAGAGAGAGAAGGGAACTTCGTATTTTAAAGACAAAGGCTAGGATGGAAAGTTCAGAAGTACTGTAGCTCCCACAGAATTTCTGATTTTAACCCTGGGCTTACAATGCAGAAGTTAAATGGAAGCAGTCGTCCAAGCAGGTCAGCTGTGTATGCTGAGCTGAAGCGGGATGGCTTGGGTGTCTGTAGGGAAATGGATGGTAACTGTTAGGACCGGTTGGGCCAGCACAAGTGTGGATTTTTCCATGTATCAAAATCTCATCACCCTGATTACCTAATTAGAGTAACCCAGCCCCAAATTTACATAAATTGACTATTCATAATGATCTGACTACATACATTAATAGTTTATCAGCCCCTTATAAACAAAGACTGTGGCCTCTTATTTCCAAAGCCCACTCATAACCCAGCATATAAAGAGATCTTAACAGTTTATTGTTAACTTTTCTGGTCCTCATTAATAGAAATTTAAAAATAAATGAAGGATATAAAGTAGGGTTCTGGGTTGTTGTGTTGTAAATCATAATGTCATAGTATACCTTCTGCAGACCTAGCATTTCTCAGAGCTCATGGAAAATGGAACTGCTTTCCATATTATACCCTCCCTAAAGTGGGAAATGGGATGGAAGTTCTTGCTAAATGGATATCACACCTGTAGCTTTACTTGGCTTGTGTGTGGCCTAGCTCTTCAGATAAGCCTCTGATATTTTTACCTGGCCCATTCGAATCAGGAGGTATTTGTTAGTCAGATTACCAGTTTAGAGTCCACTAAGCAGCCATAAGGCTCTAGCCAAAAGCATTCATGCAAATATTCTACATATAAATAACTTGCAATTTTAAAAGCATTCATAGACGACCCCCCCCCCCGAGCCTTTTGAAATTGCATTTCCAGGTATTTTTCAAGTTTGGGAAATTATGCTGCTCTTAAGTATTATGGTTCCTGAATTTCTTTTCTTCCTCACTCTCTCTGACCCAGATTCCTTAGAGTGAGTTAGTTTCTCAACCTCTGTACTGTTGACATTTTGGGCCGAATTATTCTTTCTTGTGGGAGGCTGGCCTGTACATTTTAGAATGTTTGGCATTATCTCTGACCTCTCCCACCAGATGCCAGTAGCAATCCTCTTCTCAAAGCTGTGACAAGCAGAATGTCCCCACAACATTTCTAAATGCCCTCTGGGGCATGGGAGGGCTGCACAAAATTGACCACTTGTTAAGAACCCCGACTCTTAACACCACACCGAGTGAACAAAAATCCAGTGAAGATAGCAGTAGAGAGGATTGTAGTCATCGGGGCTTCAGTGTTTATCCCCCATCCCGGAAGCATTTGTCAAGTAAGGTAGTAACAAAATAATTCCTGTACTTTGGCAATGTTACTCTAGTGTTTTCTTCCTAATCCTTTTGTTTCTTTTTGCAGAATTAAGAATATTTCCTTGTTTATTAGATACATCACTGCTTTATGAAGCAAGGAAGATATACATGAAAAAATTTAAATACATATCGCTGACTCCATGGAATGGACATCCTGTATAAGCACTGAGAAAGCAACAACATAATAACACTAAAAATTTTAGGCACTCTTAAACCATCTGCCTCTAAAAGCATTGGATGTAGCATTGCGCAATTAGGTTTTTCCTTATTTGCTTCATTGTACTACCTGTGTATATAGTTTTTATCTTTTACTATGTAGCACATAAACATTAGGGATGGGAGGGTAGGGTGGGGCTGAGGAATCAGCATGGGGTGTGTGAAGAACTTGCTTCAATTTGTAGCAAGGAGAAAAATATTTGACTTGCATGAAGAGAAGCAACTTGGGTGGGGGGAAGGGTTTAAATTGCTTTCTTTAAAGATGTAGTGTCCTTTTCAATAAGAGTTGACCTTTTATTTTAAAATCAAAATCTAAATGATTGCTACATACAATTATTTATTTTTACATGAAGCTTATTCTTATTTGGGAGTTCTGAAGATTGTTATGTAGCAACAAATAGCTTAAAAAGTACCTTTTTTTCCTCTTTCTCCCTTAAAACTGGAATTTACCAGTTAATTGTTTAGTAGTAATCACTCCAGGTAACACTGGACAAAAATCTGGGGTGCATAACAGGGAATTCCGGAGTCTTAGAACTGACCATTTCCCATCAGATTTGCTGAGAAAACCTTAGTTTTCTTTTCACTTGAGCTGTGTAGACAGTGAAAATAATCCTAAATCCCTGGATATTTTTAGAAGTCTGTAACTTTACACAAATAATGAAATAATTTTTAATTCAAAGTATCTCATCATGCTTGTTAATTTGCCCCAAGGAAAGTGCTGCTTTTAAAGGAAAAAAGAAATGTGCTTTCCGAACAAGCACACTTGTGGACTAAGTGAAATGGATGCTACATCTTTAAACAGTGTTTCTTCATGGCCTTGGTAGGAGAAAACCTTTGAAGTGTGCCTGTGTATATAACTCTGTAAAGACACTGAAAATTATACTAACTTATTTATGTTAAAAAGAGATTTTTTTTTTAATCTAGACCATATACAAGCCAAAGTGGCGTGTTCTGTGCATTTGTAAATGCTGTATTGGGTAGACTAGACCCCCTTTTGTTAAATAATATGGCTATGCTTAAAAGGTTGCATACTGAGCCAAGTATAATTTTTGTAATGTGTGAAAAAGATGCCAATTATTGTTACACATCAAGCAATCAATAAAGATAACTTCCGTAGCTATTGACTGAGTGCAACTGTCGTGTGCTTTACTGAGCTTGAGGTATTCAGCCAGGCATGCCCCTGATAATTACACAAATACAATGTGAAGGGACAAACATCTAGAAAATTTAGGCCTACATTGCAGTCAGATTTTTTTTTTTTTGGTGTGTGGGTGGGTGGGTCTGAATGTATTAAGTAGTGGCCATTTTTGTCTTATTCCTATCCAGATAGACAAAGCTTAAGTGGAAAGAGGAAAAGCCACATTCTCATGTAAGACTGTCAGCAGTCCCCATTTAGTTAAAATATTTATGTTTTCTAGGATATGAGTGTGAGAAGCAAAAGGGGGGGTCCCTTACGTAAGTGCAGTCTGATCATCCATCTGCAGGACTGAAAATGAAAGTGACAGAACGACTTCCCTAGACCCTCTATTTACACTTGTGAAGTGTAGTGATGGAAATCAATGGCCAGGCTCCTCAATCTCGCCCACAATATCCAAACATGCAAGTCCTTAAGAAACTAATGTTTATCTTGCACCAGTTGGCTAAATGAAATTGGTCACACACAAATTCTTCAATTTCTGAGTACTCATATTCACAGTTAACACATCCCAAAAAATAAAGTCCTGAACCTGACAGTCCTGTGGCCTCATATCTGCTCAGCAGAGGTGCTTATTTTTTACTTAAAAATATAAAGACTGGGCATTTCAAAGCCTGGTTTATCAAAAATAATTCTCCAAACATTACACTCCCATCTTTAAAATGTGGTTAAAGTGTAAAAGTAAATTATAAGAGAATTTATGGGTAAATTGTGAAGAATCTAAGTTCGGGTTAAACTACAGTGAAAAACTACCATCTGCATCACCACACCCAAAAGCGATAATAAACAAGGTAGTTCTAACATCTGATTCGAAGATTTCTTTTTCCTTTTTCTTCCTTTTTTTAAAATAAGGCAAGAGTTGGTTTTTCTTCCTGTGCCAGATGGGAAAATAGGTCTTTTGGTTGCTGGGCCACGTCCTTCAAGTAGGTATTATTTTAATTAAAGACTAAAGGTGTTATTTGTGGTTCTGTTTAAAACATATAAAGGGAGACTTGCAGGAAGACCAAGAGTCAGAAAATCAATTCAAAATGGGAAAACACACTTCTCTATTGCTGCACGGACCTCATTTTCCTTCCAAAAAAGCTTTGTTTTCTTTTTCTTTCTTTCTTTTTTCTTTTTAATGTGTATTTTGAGGGATTGCATTTTAGGAATGCTAGACCGGGAAGAGGTAGATGCTCCCTGCGCCAGGCAAGTCCACAGGAACGCACCCCCCCACACCCCCGCCCAAGTCACTGTGTCCTCCATCCTCCGAATGGCTGTGTCAAGCATCTACATATAACCTGACGGTTCAAATGGTCCTTCTCCCAGGACCTGAACTCCTGTGCCCGCTGCGAACGTCCCCTTGCGGGTTTGCGGCCGCCGGCGTCAGCCACCGGCTACCGCACTACTCCGGCCACGGCGCGGTAGTCTCCCGAACTGTCCCGCAGCCCCGATCCCGCCCAGTCACTGTGGCAACTCCGTAGTCGGGCTGGCTGGAGCCTCTGGACCCAAAGTCTCTAATGTAGTCGGCTTCTAGCAAGCCCCGCACTGCCGGGGTCGCTGCGCGCAGTTCCCGCGCCCCAGGCGCCCGCAGGCCGCAAAAAGCGGCCGCGCCTCTGTCCGCGCAAGCGGGCAGGGCTACTTTTCAGAAACCTTCCTCCCTCACCATCGCTCCTCCGGACGAAGAAACTCGCTATGGAAGGCTTGCAATCCTCCCCAGAGGACACTCCGCTGCCCCCATAGCTCTGGGGGACTTGCCCGAAAGGACTAATTTCCCGGAGTTCGTGGACCCTCCAGGGCAGCAGCCCGCTCCCACCCCTACCGCAGGGCTCCAATGATCCGCAGCCCCGCGCATTTCGAAAGCGTTCCCGGCTCGCCGGCGCCTTAGCCGCCGGCGAAGCACGCGGAACTGTGGAGAGCCACTGCCACTTTCGGGGATCGCCCCTGCGTTGCAAAGTGTCCCCCATCATTGCATCCTTAGCTGCCCAAAGCCTCAGACCCGGACAGGGAAGAACTGGGGGAAATGTGGACTTGGGGAGGAAGGCGTGAAGAGTTAGATGGGGGAGCCGTGGACATTCATAAGTGGGAAGGAGCAGGTAGTCGGCCTTTCAGGCCACTGTGTGCCCACCGCCCTGGCCACCCCGAACGACCTTTCCTAGGCGCCAGGGAACTCTGCCTTCGCCATTGCACCATCATCGCCAAAAGACACGATTGCTTTTCTAGCGCTTTGGGCTAAAAGGTGTTTTGTTTAGAAGTTCATTTATAATCCCTGATCTGTTTTTCAAAGTACGGATTTTTTTTTTCATTTGCCATCTTTCACCTGAGCCACACCCTACGCCTGCCACCCCCTCCTTCCTGGCTAAAAATATAAGGCAAAAAAAAAAAAAATCTTGCAACGACGCTGACCGGGAAAGGGGCCCAGGAGTCTGCTTAGAAACCTATGGGGTCGCCTCCCTGATTTCACTCGCGTGGGGTTGGAAAAGGGTGGGGTCAGCCACAGCCGGATCTCGGAGAACCGAAAGTGCAGTTATTTCCACGTAAACTCAAGTCTCGAGTCCCTCGGGCCTCTATCCAAATCCCAGACTTGTCATGCGTGGGGACTCAGAGCAGAGGCAGGAACTAGAACATAGAAAAACTTAACAATTAAAAAAAGAAGTAAAACCCTTATCCCTGTTTTGGGCGCGAAACCTCGACGCGCCTCTGAAAGGAACGTTAAGCGAAAGGCCGGGAGAAGGGAGCGCGGTTCGGGCGCCGACCGGGGGATTGCATCATTTGCAGCTCCCCCTCCAAAACACGGGCTGCGAACCGCAGCCACCATCATGGCGCTCGGGTCTGGCCGCGCTTCCCGCGTCCCGGAGCGTCCAGGCCGTGGCCAGTGAGCTTCGCTAGAAGCGTTTGCAAAACATGTTTCCCGGCCGCGGAGCGCCAGTCTCTCGCCCCCTCCTTCCCTTTGTGTGCGTGTGTATGTGCATGTGCGTGCGTACGTGTATTTGCCAGTATGCGTGTATCATGTGTGCGCTCTCTCGCTCTCTCTCTCGCCCCCCCATTCCTCGCCCCCCCCCCCGTCCCGAGCTGGTGGTTGTAAACTTGATTGGCATTGGCTGCGCCCACTGATCCCTGCACCGAGTCCACTGAAGATTTAAGGTGGATCTAAGAGGCTGCAGTTGCAGGCGGAGCCACGCTCTTAGTTTTGGAAGAAAAAAACCCAAACCGTGCGCTCGCTGCGTTTTACGAATCCTTTGGTCCCCAGGTCCGCGGGTCCCCGCCCAGCCCGCCGCGCTTCCCCCGCCCACCTTCCCCTGATTCCCCATTGGCCCGCGCGTGTAGTTTGAATTTTTTTTTTTGGTTGCTTGTTTTCTTGTTTTAAAAAAAAATTACAGTACCGTATATCATGTGATGAGACTTACTTGGGCAGCCTGAGGTGGGGTGTTTTAGCTGGTTTGGTTGAAGGCGGTAGGGAGCAGGATGGGTGGAGCTTTCTGTTCCAAAAATTGCCCCCGCCCCCAAGTGCCGTTGACAGAGTGCAGGCGGGAAGCTTCGGCTGAGGTAGAGATGTAGCATCAAACATTCATGGATGTCCAGGGAGTGCGGGCCCACAGGCTGCTGGCCAGAGGTACTAGGAGGGCACAGGCTGGAGCCCGACGAGGATGCACCTTCCCCTGCCTTGGAAAGGTAGATTTGGGAAGGGTGGGAGCGGGTAGGTATCCTGGAAATGATTATTTTCCCACCCAGGAAATAAACCAAATGCAAGGTGTGTCTATAGACTCTATTTAGAGCAAAGAGGGTGTTATTCCGGAGGGTTAGAATATGTCAGAATTCATCACGACACAGGCAGTTGGTGTCCTTTTCTTTTGTTTCTTTCTTTTTCTTCTTTTTTCTTCTTCTTTACTTTAAAGAAAAGCAAAACAAAAAGCCAAACCTAACAAACTCTGTTTTCCAGTGTGTTTGCTTGAGAATGAGGTAGGGATATAAAGTCCCTTTGATTTCTGGGTCTGAAAACTCATTGGAAAGAGTATGTTAAGAGTTAGGACAATTTGCTTGGTAGCACAGGTCTAATACAAGCGGTGATCTTTTAAAATTAGGATTCAACTATGTTTCTCTTTGCAGTGAAGCATTTAAGCGTTTATAATAATTAAAAAGCAGTCAGTCCCACATCGGCCTTTCCTGAATTGGTGAAGTCAGCATACACATACCTTTTTTTCTTTTCTTTTCTTCCTTCACCTTTAAAAAAGTTTCCTCTGATGTCTTCTTCAGCCTTCTTTAGCCAGATGCCCAGCCCTGGCCTCCCCACAGTTCCTAAACCAGTATTCTGTGTTTTTAGTTTTTAACTGCCCCATCCTGAACTGGCCAGACAAACCCCTTAACTCTCCCAGCACACTGAGCTCTGTGACCACCATCATAAACCAACCTGCTCAGGTCTCTAGGCTGTATTCATTGACTCTGTCAGAGGTAACCTGGTCTCTTCTGCCTTCCGGGGGATCTGCCTAATCAGAGTAGGCAACCCATAAGGGAAACCGTGTCAACCTCCTTGACGGTGTAAGGACTATGTAGTCTCAGGAAACAGGTCTCCATCTTGAGTGTGAATCAAGCCCTGGATGTGTCCCCAGACCGGGTGTTGTACATAAGATTCAGAGATAGCAAGTGACTATGCAGGCTGGTTTTGAAGTTTGTACTTGGCATGGTGGAGCACACCTGCAACCTCAACACCTGAGGGGTAGAGGCAGGGGAACTGGAGTTCAAGGCCAGTCTTGCCAACGGAGAGAGTTTGAGGTCAGCCTGGGCTGCACGTGGCCCTCAAACATACAAACAAGGACACAAACAAAAGCGGTCATTAAATAATACTCAACAGGGCGTGATGGTGCACACCTTTAATCCTAGTACTCACAAAGCAGAGGCAGGTGGATCTCTATGAGGTCCAGGACAAAAATAAAAAATAATTTAGGGGCTGGAGAGATGGCTCAGTGGTTGAGAGCACTGACTGCTCTTCCAGAGGACCTGGGTTCAGTTCCCAGCTCCCACATGGCAGCTCACAGCTCCAGTTCCAGGGACCCAATGCCAATGCACATAAAATAAAAAATAAATTAAAAATAATTTTTAAAAAGTCTCTTGCTTCCACCCTCACCTCCTTTATAAAGTCTTGCTGGCTTTGAACTCCTGGGCTCAGCGGATCCCTGACTTTAATCTCCTGACTAGGTGGGTCCATTGGGTCCCTAGGCTTGTGTCACTGCACCCCTCCTGACCTTTGAGTAAAAGGGAGGCCTTAAACTCAGGCTGTAGAATAGCTGGGGAGAAATCTGCCAGCACTGAGGACTTGGCAGGGAGGGCGTGGCTTGGTGGGTGAGGTGCTAGCTGCACAGGCATGAGGACCCGAGTCTGGATTCCCAGAACTTGTGTTAAAAGCCAGCACTGGCAGTGCACATTTTTAATCCAGAGCTGGTGAGCAGATAGAGAAAAGTAGATTCTTGGGTCACAGTGACATCCATTCTAGCTAGCACAGTGAGCTTCGGAGTCATTGAGAGGGACGGTAATAAAAGATGTCAGTGATGACTTCTGGCCTCCACACGGGCATGCGTGGGTGCGTGCACACAGGACACATGTACACACACACAGAAGAGCTCTACTAGTGAGTGAACACCTAGTCTTTAACCTTTAACCAGTATTAGGTTTGAGCCAAATTGTTGGGGTACGTTACTGCTGACAGTGGTCCCAGGGGGCAAGAATGGAGCAGGAAAAGTACTGCGCATTGATGTTGTAGCTGTTCTAATATCATAGCACTGTGTATTGTTCATGTTTGTGATGCTGCTGGTGTAAATAAGCCGTGTGCAGCCAAATGTACTGTCCCACAATTACGTACAATACTTGATAATAATAAATGACTGTTACTGGCTTGTGCATTTATTACAGTAAAGTCTCTGTTGTATACTTCCTATTATCATCTTAGGGTATACTCCTCCTTAGATATGTGTTTAAAGTTAACTGTAAAAGACTCTCAAGTTAACCCTTCAGAAGGCATTATTGTCATCGTAAGGGACAACAGTTCTAGGCATGTCCCTGCCCCTCACCACCTTCCAGGAAGACTGCATAAAAGGTAGAGGCAAAAGATGTCATATCAATTATGTTTTTCAGTGTCTGCATAGAAGCCAGAGCCTTGTGTATGGTAGGCAAGCATACTAAAATTCAATGGATGTTAGGCTGGCCTTGAACTTACCAAGTCGCTGACCTACAGCTTGAAGCAATCTTCCTTCCTCAGCCTCCCATGTGCTTGTATTACACATGTATACCACCACACCTGGCTCAGATAAAGATGAACTTGATCCTGTGTGGCTAATGCATGTGTTTGGAACTTGATTTTGAACAAATAACAAAAAATGTTTTTTAAAGTGCTCTTTTTTGTCGTGGTTTTTATGTGCAGACAATTGTGAGCTGCCATGTGTGTGTTGGGAACTGAACCCAAGTCCTCGGGAAGTGAGCCATCTCTCCAGTCCCCAATTTTTTTTTTTTTTTAAGTAAATTAAAGCAGAAGGGCTAAGGATATAGGTAGAGTACTTGCCTACCATGAGCAGGCCCTAGTTGTGATCCCCAGCTCTATCCTGGTGCATGCCTGTAATCCTGGCACTCAGGAGGGAGGTCAGGAGAACCAGAAATTCAAGGTCATCTTCAGCTACAAAACAAGTTAAGAGGCCCAACTGGCCTGTATGAGACTATACCAAAATGAAATAAAACAACAACCAAGCAACAAACAAAAATAACCTCACAGATTAAGCACATAAAGAAAATATTTTTAAATATCTGTACAATGTATTCTAAGTTAGGTGTTATTACAAAAGTTTAAAAAAGTTATTTATTTATTTATTTTAAAGAAAAGGCAGGCATAGTATCACATGCCGTTAATCCTAACACTTGAGAGAGGAAGCTCAATGTCATTCTTGGCTACACAGTGATTCTGAGGGCAGCCTGGGTTACATAGTTAAAAGAAAGAAAGAAAGAAAGAAAGAAAGAAAGAAAGAAAGAAAGAAAGGGTAAAAAAAAGTGTTATAAAAATATGTCATAGAAGTTAATTTATTATTTAAGACAGAAATTGTTAAAATAAATGACATTTAGTCCAACTGTCCAGTGTGTATAGAGTCCACAGTAATGTGTCAGTGGTCTCCACATTCATTGCCTGTTACTTATTCATTGATTGCCCCAGGACAACTCTCAGAGATGCGTGCTCTGGTCTTGGTGAGAGTCCTATACAGTCCCAGCATTTTATACTTGTTTGTTTGTTTTGAGACAGCCGAGCGACCCTCACACATACTCTGTAGTCGACATGGCCTTAAACTTGGTCTTCCTGTCTGCCTTTCAGTGCTGACATTAAAGGCAGAAACTGTTACAATCAGCTTCCATTTTGTATCTTTTCTGCAATATTTTTACTCAATATTTTATACACTGTGTAAGCTATTTTATGCACTATTTTTACTTTTCTGGGCTTAGATGTTTGGATAGACAAATATTATTGTTACAATCACTTAAAGTATGCGATCTAGGACAAACTGTTCAGATTGTAGGGCTAGGAGCTGCAGCCTCTATCCTGGAGCCTAGATGTGCAGCTGGCTGTACGGTCTGTAGTCGGCTCCGTGGTGTTCACACAGTCACAACACATTGGTCAGAAGGTGTCTCTGTGATCAGCAACACATGACTGTATTTCTGATGAAATCAGACTTGATTGCCGTAGCTCTCCTGTTCTAGGAGGAGAGACAGGGAAGTCCAGTATATTAGCAATAATTCAGGGAACAAACTCCAAAATGCAAACAGGTCAAATTTACTACTGATATTTAAGGTGGTGGGTAGATGTGAAATCCTCATTCTAGGGTGACCTGCACTGATGAACAAGGGCACTGTATTCTTTGACAGGAATACTGTCCATGGGAAAGATGAAAACCCTCACCAATGCCTTCACACTTACCTAACGATTAACTTTGATTATCGTGTGTCCTGTCTTGTATCCTCCCTACGACCCCCCAGGAGCTAGGGATCCAACCCAGAGCCTCCTGCATGCTAGGCGAGTGCTCTACCACTGAGTCACATCCCCTGCCCCCTCCCCTCACTGTTTCTCACTCCCTTTCAGTCTCTGATGCACCCAGGCTGCATTATTTATAAGAATGCAGACTGTGGTTTCATTTCTGGTGAGATCAATCCTTCTGCTCTGTTTTCTTCCCCCCTTCCAGAAATTTCCCAGCTTCTTTTGTCCTATGTGGATTTAAATTTTCTGATTTTAATTATTGCTGGCTTTATTTTATTTTATTTATTTATTTTTTATTTTTTTTGAGACAGGGTTTCTCTGTAGCTTTGGAGCCTGTCCTGGAACTAGCTCCTGTAGACTAGGCTGGCCTGAACTCACAGAGATCCACCTGCCTCTGCCTCCCTAGTGCTGGGATTAAAGGCGTGCGCCACCACTGCCCAGCTATTGCTGGCTTTAAAGAAGTGACAGGAGAGACCAGATGTGTGCCAGCACACCTGTGGTTCCAGCACTTTTGAAGCAGAGCCAAGAGAATAAGGAGTTCAAGGTCATCTTCAGCTCTGCAGTAAGTTGAGCCCAGCCCAAGCTTCATGAGACTCTGCCCTGAAAATAAAAGGAAAAAAAGAGCGAGCAAAAGGAATTCGGAAAGAAAGGGCCAGGCAGTGATGGTAGAAGGATCGTCTAGTGTGCACGAGGTTTGGCTTTGAAGCCCAGCACTACAAATAACAATCATAAAATGAGGATCCTTATCTCACATTTTCTACCGGAATAAATTCTTGAAGAATTAGAAAGGATGTAATAGAGGGGCCGGCAAATTAGCTGAGAAGGTAAAGAGACTCAGTGAGCAAACACTGAAAACCTGAGTTCAATCCTGAAACCCATGTACAGGTGGAAGGAGAGAACCAAACTCACAAAGTTGTCTGTCTTCCACACACATCGTGTCACACCCCATCACACACGTACACACACATACAATAAATTATTTAAAGTTGAAAGAAAGGAAAGAAGTAGAAAATATGAAATCATAAATATAAACAAAGAAACCTGAGAGACTTTTTAAAATTTGTGTGTTATGCCATGGGTATGGTATATGTACTTGTTAGTGCTAGTGTGTGTGTGTGTGTGTGTGTGTGTGTGTAGAGGCCAGAGATTGAGATCAGGTGTCTTTCATTCATCACTTTCAACCTTATTTTTTTCAGACAAGGTCTTATACTGAATCTGAAGCTCATCGATTAGGCCAGGCTGGCTGGTTGTTGCACTGCAGGGGTCTGCCTGCATCTACTCCCAGAGCCCTGTTTTGACCATGCTTTTGCAGGCATGGGTCCTGGGGGTCCAGCTCTGCTTCTCTTCCCTGTTTTAAAAACAGGCACTTTATCAGTGAACCATTAGCCAAGCCCCCCAAGAAAATTTTTGAAAATTAAATATCAGAGTGGGGAAGGTATTTCTAAGTATGATAGAAAAAAATAAAATTCATAAAATGAAATAGCAGTAAATTTGATGACATAAAATTATAAAATTAAATTCCTTAATTAATTTTTTTTCAGTGTAGAACGTACCCTAAGCAAAGTTTAAAAAAATAGGCAATGGTGATGATTTTACAGTAATGTGAATGAAAAAAAAAACATTTTAAATTATCAGGGGGGTAACTGTTTTGCCCTCATGCATGTATATGTACTAAGTACATGTCTGGTGCCCTTAGGTGAGAAGAAGTCATTAGATCTCCTGGAACTGAATTTACTGAAGTTTGTAAGCCCTAATGTGGGAGCTGGGAATGGAACTTGGGTCCTCTACATAGCAGCAAATGCTCATAACTACTAAGACATCTCTCCAGCCCCAATGTATTTAATATATCATTATATGTTTATATGTTTAATATAAATATATTTAATGCCACCGAATCAAGCTCCTAGCACCCACATCAGGTCTCTCAACTACCTTTAACTCCAGCCCCAGGCCCTCTTCTGACCTCCTCAGATAACTGTGTTCACATGTGCACAGGCCCTCACATAGAGACACACATGTATACATAACTGAAATAAATTGAATATTAAAAAAAATAAATGCACAAATTGTATTAGAAAATTAAAGTTTGTTCCTGTTCTATCTAAAAAGCAGCTTCCATGTTCACGCCATTCAGATAATGGAACAGCGGTTTGACTTCAAACTCCAGCTGCTTGGGTTGGAGTCCCATTGACTTAACCGTTTTTGGGGGAGGGTTGTTTTGTTTTGAGACTGGGTCTCATGTAATTTAGGCTGACCTCAAACCCACTATGGAGCTGAAGGTGGCCTCAACCATCTAACTTCAAGCCACCATTTTGTCTTTTATATAATGAAGATGCTTAGTGTTTTCATGAAGTCATTAAAAATATCTAGTGGAGGCTGAGTATGGTGGAAAATGTCTATAATCCTGGCACTGGGGAGGTGGGGATGTAGGGTCAGGAGTTCAAGGTCATCCTTGCCTATACATCCAGCTTAGGGCCAGCTTGGTCTGTGTGAGACCCTAACTCACTGTCCCTATCCAGTGGACTACTTAATATGTGTGCAGTACTTAGCACATCCCCTGGCACATAACTGGTGTAGGAGGGTCCTTCTGTATTTGGGTTGCTTTTGTTGGTTAATAAAGAAACTGCCTTGGCCTTTTGATAGGGCAGGACTTAGATAGACAGGGAAAAAGAACAGGATACTGGGAAGGGGACAGAGTGAGAGAGAGCCGCCGGCCATGAAGCTCCCAGGTCAGAGACGCTGAATCTTTCCCGGTAAGCCATGACTCGGGACACACAGATTATTAGAAATGGGTTAAACAAATATGTGAGAGTTAGCCAATAAGAGGCTAGAGCTAATGGGCCAGGCAGTATTTAAATAAATACAGTTTCCGTGTAATTATTTCGGGTATGCACCGGGAGCCGGGTGATACAGAACAAGGGGCCCTGCGCCAGGAACGCAGCCCGAGCCCCTCTTTGCTACACATAACAAATAATTACAACTAGATATTTATAAATAATGTGAACAACGGCATGCCCCTGCCCTTCTTTTGCCTTTTTTATTGTTTTTTTTTACAGTACCCATAGCCAGAACTTTGCTAATATTGTAAATCTATTTTCTTTCTCTTTTTTGTTTTTATTTTTGTTTCTCTCCCCCGCCCCCGTTTTTAAAGGATGGTTTCATGTAGAGTAGACAGACTCTGAATTACTTCCCTTCTGTCTCTGTCTCCAAGTGCAGGGACTAAGGATCTATGTCTCCATGCCTAGTTATATATTTTTATATTCTCTCTCTCCTTTTGGTTTTTGGAGAAAAGGTCACTCCTGTCCTCAAACTCATGCTGATTCTCCTGCCTCTGTCTTCTGGGTGCTGGATTATAGATGTGAGCCACTTTGCCCCTGTCTATTTTTCTAATTTTTATGACTACCATTATTTTTAAGAAAAACAAAATTGCCAGGCAGTGGTGGCAAATGCCCTTAATCCCAGCACTCGGGAGGCAGAGGCAAGTGGATCTCTGTGAATCTGAGGACAACCTGGTCTACAAGAGCTAGTTCCAGGACAGGCTCCAAAGCTACAGAGAAACCCTGTCTCAAAAACAAGGGAAAAAATTGCTGTTATAATTTATTATTATTATTTTTTTATTGATTTTTATTGAGCTCTACATTTTTCTCTGCTTCCCTCTCTGCCTCTCCCCTCCCCTTCAACCCTCTCCCAAGGTCCCCATGCTCCCAATTTACTCAGGAGATCTTGTCTTTTTCTGCTTCCCATGTAGATTAGATCTATGTATGTCTGTATGTATTATTTTTTGACACGGGTCTTGCTACGTAACCTTGGCTAGCCTAGAATTTACTATGCTGGCCTTGAACTGTAATCCTCTTGCCTCAGCCTCCAAAGTGCGTGGGTCACAGGTGTAGGTTACCATATCTGGCTCTTTTATTAGGTAAGTTTTGTTTCTCTAGTTTTCTTGAGAAAGGGCCATGCTCTGTAGTCCAGTCTGAACTCAAGGTGACCTTTTTGCATTAGTTTCCTGAGTGCTGGAATTATAGGCATGCACCATCATGCTCGATTGAAAAACAAATGTTTAAAATTGACATTCAGTAAACAGAATCAATATGCCACAAAAATGACTGAAATGGTAAATTTTATGTTTTGTTTCACTAAGATGAACACAGTTTAAACAATAAGGCATTTGTTGGATTTAAGCCCATCCCTAATCATTTCTGAAGTGACCTAGCATAGGTTTATTTGTAGTGATGAGCAACCCACCCACATACAAAGACAATATTGAAGAAGAAAAGGGTTGGTAATACAGCAAAGGGGTCATTTCTTAGCTGGTAATAGTCATTCCTGCCTGTAATCCCAACACCAGGGAGACTGAAGCCGAAGGATGATGACTTTGAGAAAGCTTTTGGTACATAGTGAGATCCTGGCTCAAACAACCAAAGGAAGACCACTGCTGTGTGTGGTAGTACCTGCCAGGAACCCCAGAACCCCAGAGGTGAAGGCCAAGAATCAATTACAGGCCAGCTTCTGCAACATTGATTTGGAGGCCAATATCCACACGGCCATGTCTAATTCCACAACCACCAAAAGAAAATAAAAATCACCCCCAAAACAAAACCAACAAAAAAGAAAGAAATCTCAACCAAGCCAAACCAATCCACCAAGCAAACAAAAATCCAACCACTAACAAAACACACACACACACCATAAAGTTTAGGTAAATTGAGTCAGAAACAGCATCACCCAGATGGCTGTTCTTGAGTTTCATGGTACTTCCCTCCAAGGTTGAGTGATTTTTCCCAGCTTCACTGGTGACCAAGGAAGCAAGGCAACTGTGCTGTGGGATCTGTGACTAACCAGAGTCAGGATAAGATCCCTGTCTTCAAAATAGCTAAGCCTTGGCCTAGTGGCATCACCGGCTTTACTGTAGACGCCCCAGGTGGCCCCTTGCAGTCAGTGCAGCTGCCTCTCATGGGCTTGCCACCCCGCTTCTAATGCTGTACGCTCCGCTCCCAGGAACCAGAGTCATTTGCCTTCAAACTGGAGTCTCTTTTTAAAGTTACAAGTAGCTACAGGGTCTCAAGCATGTAACCCAGGTTCGGGCCACTACACTCAGCTAAAATGTCATTTGTTATTTATTTCATGACAAATGTCAAAAGTCACATCAGTAAAGAAAGACTATTATACAACTGATCATAGCAAAACTTGGTGAAAATGTTAAATCCCTTCTACCCACATACATATACTACACACATATACACATACTATATACATATACACATACCGCATACATATGCATAATACTTATATATATTCACACACATACACAACACACATAATAAATAACATCATACATATGCATACATAGACATAAACATACACAGAGCACATACCTACATATACACACACATACAAACACACAAATATGCACATATATAATATACATATATTCTTATATACACATCATACACATTCTTATACACTGTTGATTTAAAATGTATATTCTTTATTTTGCTATTCTTTTTTTACAAATTTACTTTTTGGGAAATAAACAGTTATGTGTATTTTCTAGAATGCTCATGTACTTTTATATATTAGATTTTGTTTTGAAACAAAAAAGTAACTGAACAAAACACTTGCTCCTGGGTATTTTGCTTCACACTTGAAGTCCTCCCACTTAGAAAACAGAGCCAGGGGGATTGCCAAGTGTTTGAGGCCAGTCTAAGCTTCCTCACAAGACCCTGTCTTCTTTTAATCATGTGTGTGTGTCTGTGTGAGAGTGTGTGCCATGTGTGTATGGGTGCCAGTAGAGGATAAAAGAGTGTCAGATCCTGGAGCTGGGGTTGGGAGCCACTTGCCATGGGGGCTAGGAGTGAAATACTGGATCCTCTCTATACGGGCAGTAAGCGCTCAACCACTGAGCCATTTTCTAGCTCCGAGACTCCATTGGATATAAGATTACAGGATTGATTGTTTGACTGAACTGACGGTATGTATGAGAATGTAGACATTAAAGAGAGAGCAGACATTAAAACACACCTGGTAGGGCTTGGGTATAATTCAGTCAGGGAGCGCTTGTGTATGGATTCAATTTCCAGCAAGGAGAAAACCAAAAACCTGAAGCCTGTCTTCAGCAGTTTTGATTTATTAGAAGTTGGTCCTGTTATATGAATGCAAAAGCGGTCAGAGCAATATTTATAGAATAAAACATTCTTGTGGGAAATTTAGGGTTCATATGTATGCATAAAATTGCCTAGAACAGTGATTCCCAACCTGTGAGTTTCAACCCTTTGGCAAACCTCTGTCTCCAGAAACATTTAGATTG
Source organism: Ondatra zibethicus (assembly GCA_004026605.1). NCBI lineage: Eukaryota > Metazoa > Chordata > Mammalia > Rodentia > Cricetidae > Ondatra > Ondatra zibethicus. The sequence continues at coordinate 33,720 of PVIU01003035.1, read as the reverse complement.
CAATGCATAACAATAGCAAAATCACAGTCATGAAGTAGCAGTGAAAATAATTTTATGATTGGAGGTCACTACAATATGAGGAACTGTATTAAAGGGTCTCAGCATTAGGAATGTTGAGAACCACTGGCCTGGAAGGTTACCTAAGAAGTTAATATCTCTCTCTCTCTTCTTGTCTTATCTTTCTCTCCCTTCTCCTTCCTGCCCCAACTCCTCAGAGTTTAACTCTGTAGCCCAAGCTGACTTTGAAGTAGTAGTAATTCTCCTGCCTCAGCCCTAAGTGCTTGGATTATAGTTACAAGCCACCACACTCTGCTCCCAAAGCCTTTCCTAACTTGTACCTGAGCCTGCTCTGCCCCAGTGATCATCTTGTTTCCTAGTCCTCACTTCCAGGTTAGTGGCTGGGGGGTCTTCTTTTTCCCCTTTCAAATGCATAGGTTTTTTTCTGTTTTTTTTTTTTTTTTTTTTTTTTTTTTTTTTTTTTTTTTTTTTTTTTTTTTTTTTTAACTTCAGAGCTTTATTGTGCAGGACAGAAGGCCACACCTTGGCCTGCCCACTCTGAAACTTTTAAATTGTTACTGTTCTGAGTTCCCTAGCGACCCCCATCTCCATTGGAGTCTGAAGAGAGTACAACCAGGAAAGCTTTAACATTCCCTTCCTTAAACATGGGCAGCATTAACTATGGTTCCACTTTACACTGGAGGGGAAAATCACACTGGAATTTACCACTAAGTCAATTTTTCCTTCTTAAATGTCTTTGATACATATTTTCACGGTCCCTGTGACTTTGTTCCTAATTTCACCTCAAGCGCCCAGTGTCGCCATCTCCAGAGACTCCTCTCAGTACTTTTCTCGTTTGTTTTTTCTCCTTGGCTGCATGAGGCTGGGGAATCTCACTCTGTGACCGAGCCCGGTCTTTCCCCACTGACTTTGTCCCTAGACGTCAACTTCTGCAGCCCTGTCTCTTGGGAGGTCTTCCTGGTCATCTTTTCGTCTCTCTTTAGCCCTCTCTTTTCTGCTCATGTCTTTGCTGTTCTTCATCGGTTTTTTTTCGGTATCTGGAGCTTGGGGCAGTCTCTGATCTGGAGTGACTGAATCGTCTATGTTGGCTTCCACTTCTTCCATTTTCAGGATGTTGCGAATCTGCTCTTCATGGGATCAGTTCTCTTTGCCAAGATTCCCAGGTGTTCATTTTCACAGGCTCAGGTGATGTGTGTCTCTCCCTGGGAGCAGCCTTCTGAGTTTTAGGTGCAAGCTTTTCACTGCTGCTTCCTGCCTTTGGTGGCACATCACGGCCCCCTAGTTCTTGAAACACTTCCATCTCTTTCAGACTTCCTCTTGGGGGACAGGGAAGCGTTGCTCCAAGGCATAGATCTTCCAGGGCAGTCACTGGAACACAAGATGGTACCCGGGGTGGGAGGCTTACTATATTAGTTGGCAGCAGGAACGTGAGGGAGTGGGTGACTTTGCTTCTGAAATCAGGAATCACAGAGAGGGTGACAAATGATGGTGTTTGGTTCACTTTCTTGACGCATGACAGCTCACAAAGCTGGGAACCTGGAGCACTCTGCACAGCCTGTAGGCAGCTCAACAGGTTGGGGAATTTCCTTTCCAGGTGTCTCATTGGTCTGAACCACTTCCAGGAGGCTCAGATTGTTTCTGCTTCTTTCTATCAGCTGGTCTGGTCTTAGCGTCTTCTTTGTAGTTCTGGAGGGATTCTCAGTTTTTATGGCTTCAGGCAATTATTATTATTCTGACAGGGAGGGGCAGAGTGAATCTTGTTGGTTTCAGGGACTTCCTGAAGCTCTTTTGAGTTGTTTATGTTCCTGCTTAAAAAACTTCCCTACAGGATGGAATGTTTCAATCTCGATGCAAACTGAGACATAGCAGGTGGGTCTTTCCATTTCAATGAACTCAATCTTAAACTCCCCCAAGATATGGGGGGAGGCGGAGAGGAGAGAATGAGTGAGTCTCTTAGGTGTGTAATGGTTCCTCTTAATAATCAACTTGACAGAATCTACAGCCTCCTGGGAGATGGACCGCTGGGCATGCCTCTGGGTAATTATACGTTAATTGGTGTGGGAAGACAGGGCATCCACCACTCTCTAGGCAGAGGATCTTGGGCTGGGTAATGGTAAAGACATGGACCCCAGCACTAGTACACACGGATTCAGTACTCTCTGCTCCTACCTGAATGGAGTGTGACCAGCAGGCTCAGTCTCTTGCCTTTGTGGCTTCCCTTTTACCATACGCTATAGCTTGGAACTGTGAGCTAAATGAAACCATTTCTCCTTCAAGTCGCTTTAGTCAGGATATTTTATCACCGCCACATGAAATAAATTAAGACAAAGTGATTCTAGATCTTGTCTACTTGGCAGTGTATATACATGTGTGTATATGTATATACATCTTGTACTTAAATGGTTTATTGATTTTTAAATTGAAACAAAATCTCTGTCTACATGGCCCTGACTGTCCTAGAACTGTCTATGTAGACTAAGAAAGTCTGGAACTCAGGGATCTATTTCCCTCTGCCTCCTGAGCATTAGAATTAAAAGTGTGCACTACTACCCCTGCTTTATATATAATTTTTGTTTGTTTATTTTTCGAGACAGGGTTTCTCTGTAGCTTTGAAGCTGTCCTGGAACTAGCTCTTGTAGACCAGGCTGGCCTCGAACTCACAGAAATCTACCTGCCTCTGCCTCCCGAGTGCTGGGATTAAAGGTGTGTGCAACCACCGCCTGGCTATATATAATTTTTTTTAAAAAAATTTATTTTATGTGCATTGGTATGAAGGTTGCAGACAGTTGTGAATTGCCATATGAGTGCTGGGAACTGAACTCAGGACCTCTTAACCACTGAGCCATCTCACCAGCCCCAATATAATTTTTAAACATTTACTTCTTCAAGCATGTGCACATGCAGGGAGGTCAGAGGCCAACTTTCAGGAGTCAGCTCTCTCCTTCCATGTGGGTCCCAGGGATCAAACTCAGGAGGTCAAGCTTGCTGGCTAGTGCCTTTACCCTCTGGGCTATTTCAATGGCCCTCCAGTTGTCAGCATTAACTACTGAACAAACTCTCAGGTAGCCCAGACTAGCCTCAAACTCCCCACATAGCCCAAGGTGACCTTGAACTCCTGAGCTGCCTGCCTCTATCCCTAGGAGCTGGGATTATAGGTGGGTACTACCAGGCCTAATTTTAGGAATGGGTGATTTTTTTGTTTTTTCTACACAGGGTCTTTTTCACTCTGTAGTGCTAGCTGACCTGGAATTTGCTATATAGATCAGGCTGACTTCAAATGTGTTCCTTCCCAGTGCTGGGATTAAAAGAGGGTGCCACCATATCTAGACTTTGGGGATGGATTTTTTGTTTTTAAGGTCCCTGCTTTTTTTGTTCTTTTTTTATTGATTGATTTTATTTATTTATTGCTAACACAGTTTGGTCTGGAAAAAGATTTTAGATTTTAGTTCCTACATCTTTGCTCAGATAGACACTATTGTTTGGGCCTCAGACTGTCAGAGCATGAAACTGAAGTTCTGAGCGTTTATCCTTTGGAAGTCTTGCCTAATTCTCGGTAGTAATTACATTCCTGTCCATCTCCTCCAGGAGACTGGAGCCTGTGACTACAATACACTAGTCATGTTCAAGATAACAGTCTGACCTGAGAGGTTGCAAAACGAAGCAGCAGTGCTTGGCTCTTTTAAGCCATCGAGTTATATCGTCACATGATTTTCCTTTTCTAATAAGATCATGTATGTTCATTGCTCATCCTACACGATAGCACTATTGTTTTTCCTTTGACTCCTGTGAATATGTGGTTTGTGGCCAAAGATTTGGAACTTAGCTTTCTTGGAAAATAACCTGATCTATGTCGGTGGAATGCAATGATGCCGACAAGGAAATAGAAATCCCGGGACTGTAGCCAGGAGGAACCTATAAGTCATCTTGTCTAATGTCCCCGCAGGAAATCACAGATTAGAATTTTCTCCTCTGTAAATGGAAAGATTGGACGAGTGGCCCTCTTGCACCCAGTGCTCCTCGATCTGGCTCAGGTCAGCCAAGTGCAGAGTAGCAGCTAAAGACGGGCCAGCTGATGGAAATGTGAACCGGTTTTCCCGTCCGCTGTTCTGAGGAACTCGCGGAGGCAGGCGCTCGTCTCGCAGGCGGCATTCCTGGGCGTGCCAGCTGCCAAAGATCAAGGAATATGAGTTTGGGGATAATGTTCCCGGTAAGATCCCATGTGGTAAAAAGATGGAAGAGGCTCAGTTTTCTGTGGTTTGTTAAGGCATCCCCGAGTTAATGGGGATGATAGTTATACCTCCCTTATGTGCCGTGGAAACCAAACACATGGCACACCCCTCTTAATTCATCTGTAGATGGATGGCTATCTGTTGTTAAATAGAAAAATGGAGAAAAAAAAATCTAGAAATGTCCTGAGAGTGCTGGAAATGGGACAGGAGAGTCAGGGCCGAAGGTCAGCCTGAGCTACACAAGGAGCTGGAAATCAACCCTGGCTATAGGAGACCTTGTCTCAAAAACCTAAAAACGAGCCATGAAGATTGCTCAGTGGGTAAAGACAGCTGCCACCAACCCTGACAACCAGAGTTTAATCCCTGGCACCCACATGGTGGAAGGGGAACACTGAATTCTGCAGCTTGTCCTCTGACTTCCACACGCTTGCCTGTGGCGTATGTGTGACACCCACACACAGCAAAAAAATAAATGGAATAGATATTTTAAAAGGAAATCGTGATTAGTTACTCTGTGTGTATTTGTGTCTGTGTATACGCGTGTGTGCATCTGGAAGCCAGAGGCTGCAGTTTGAGTCTTCCTCGTTCACTCTCTAACTTACCTGCTGAGACGGTCTTTCACAGAACCCACAGAGGAGCAGCTTCATCTTTTTCTTTAAAGATTTATGTTTTTATGTGGGTGTTTTGGCCACATGTATGTTTGTACACCACATGTATGCAGTGCCCATGGGGATCAGAACCCCCTCAGAACTGGAGTTACCTGTGTTGCTAGCGACCATGCGGGTCCTGGGACCTGGGTCCTCTGCGATAGCAACAAGTGCTCTTAGCCACAGAGCCGTCTCTCCCATCTAAAACCTCTTTTTCAAGAGGAGTTATTTTATTTTTATTTTTAAAATTAGTTCTATGTAGCCAGGTGGTGGTGCACACCTTTAATCACGGCACTCAGGGAGGCAGAGGCAGGCGGATCTCTATGAGTTCAAGGCCAGCCTGGTCTAGAGTGAGTTTCAGGATAGCCAGAGCTACAAAGAGAAACCCTGTCTTGCAAAACAAAAAAACAAAACAAAACAACAACAAAAATGATGTCTATGTGTGTGTGTGTGTTTGCTCATATGCACACTGTGCCCTCGGAGGCCAGCAAAATGTGTCAGAATCCTGGAGATAGAGTTGCAGGGAGTGTGAGCTGCCTCGTGTGGGTGTCGGGTCCTTTACAAGAGCAGCACATGTTCTTAATTATTGAGCCATCTCTCCAGGCCCCCAAACCCGAACTCCTCATCCTTCTTCCTCCACCTCCCAGGCATTGAGATAATGGGCATATGCCACCACACCCAACTCCACTGTGTGTCTTTATCTTTCCTCATGCCGCTTAGCACACACACGAGAATATTAAAAGAAAAACTGTCACTCCATGAAGTGAAACAGATAAATATAGGATGTCGTCCTTGGACCATCAGAGCACACGGGAGTCCCAGTGATATGATTCAGGATTTTGAAAAGTGATATCCCAGCAAGAGCTAGGCATGTGAGGCCAGAGACTGGGAGTGCGCTCGGTGGCAGAGGGCTTGCTTAGCGTACACAGATCCTAGGTTCCATCCCCAGCATCGAACGGAGAGAGAAAGTCCAGCTTGGATTGCATCGGCTCCTTTTGGAGTCAGCATGCTGAATCAGAGGCCTCGGGAGGTGGACCTCATAGTAGCTACTGCCCCACCCTGTTACTGCTTTTTGTTGGAGTTCCCTTTTTTATTGTCGTAATAAGTGGCTGCTTGTGCTATTTTAGGTTCAGTTGGTGTTTTTCTCTTTGACTGTGTAAGCAAATAACCTACGGATGAAAAAAAGACTCATTTTCTTTAAAGAACTCAGCATTAAAAAAATTAATTAAGCCGGGTAGTGGTAGCGCACTCCTTCAATCCCAACATTTGGGAGGTAGATGCAGTCAGGTCTCTGAGTTCGAGGCTAGCCTGATCTACAGAGTGAGTCCCAGGACAGCCAGGGCTACACAGTGAAATCCTGTCTCAAAAAACCCAAAACCCAAACCAAACCAAAAACAAAAAAAATTAATGTGTGTGTGTGTGTGCGTGTGTGCTCATGAGCACATGCCACAGCAAATGTGTGAAGGTCAGAGGACAACTTTGGGAATCAGTTCTCTTCTTCCAATGTATTGGTTCTAGGACTTGAACTCAAGTTCTCAGGCTTGGCAGCAAGCACCTTTAGCTATTGAGCCCAGCCCATAGGCTCTCAGCATTTTGCCTTGCTTTTTATTTCTGTATTGTTTGAAATTTTAAGTTGTTTTTACTTATGAATGTTTGCCTACATGTATGTTAATGTGTATCTGGCCTTGGAGTCCTGATCCTCCATCTCAACCTCCTAAGGGCTGGAATTATAGGCTTCTGCCATCAAACCTACAGTCATTTTTATCTCCTATTTTTCTTGCCTTAAAATTATTACCATTATTAATTTTTAGACAGGATCTCAGTAGTTACCCAGGCTAGTCTTTGACTTTGATCTTTTTGGCCTGGCCACTTCTGGAGTGCTGTGATTGAAGGTGTTTGCTATCACCTCGTGCTATTTCTTTATTACTTTAGTTTTGGAAGGGGCTTCAGGTGGGGCATACTAGAAATGAGCCACCCCAGGATTGGGTTGTTGTTGTTATTTTGGAACTTGAAGATTAGCAAAGAGAGCCCTCTGCTGGCTAAAGTGGCATAGTACTAGAGCTGGTCAGTGGCCAGACCAAAGGCCACCAAGGGTATCGCCTATCCTTCGGTTTTTCAATTAACAAATGGATGCTGTTCTGTTTATTTCATCAACTGTAGATGCAGGCTTGTTTGGAGCTCGTGAAAATGATCTATAATCCCCCAACCCAGCCTGCCCTGCCCATCCATGTGTAGCTGAGGATGACCCTGAACCTCCCATCTTTCTGCCTCCACCTCCAAGTGTTAAGGGTTACAGGGGAGCACCCCCACCCCAGTCTTATGCAGTGCTGGGGATGCAGAGCTTTGTACATGCTAGGCGAGCATTCTACTAATGGAGCCGCATCCTCAGCCCCCCCATTGTTTATTTTTTTAATATTTAGGGGGGAAAGGGTCCTTGTTGGATATGGGAGGCATCAAGTTCCAGGTCCTTGGGAGGTTGATATGGAGGGTTGCTATGAGTTTGAGGCCAGCCTGGGCAAACATAGTCAGGTACAAGTCAGCCTGGGCTACAGAGTAAGATTCCCCCAAGACCAAAGGACTGATCATGGTGGTGGCACACATATTTAATCCTAGCATTTGGGAGGTGGAGGCAGGAGTTTATCCTCAGCTCGATAGTGAAATGAAGATCTTTCACACACACACACAAAAAAAAAAAAAAAAAAAGAAAGAAAGAAAAGGGGGAAGGAGACAGAAAGAAAAAAGTTAAAAGGTCCATTTTTCATACTTCTTGAAAATAATAACTCTCAGCTCAACCCTGGAATAACTCCTACATCTTATCATCTTCGTTTCCCTTTTCTGCTCCCACCAAGTGTGCTTCCTCCCCCACCGCCCTGTGTCTGTGGTCCCGTGTCCCTGTGTCCCCCTATACCCCCCTCACTGCGCTGCCCCCACCCCCCGCCATGTGTCAGTGGTCCTGTGTCCCTGTGTTCCCTCTATACCTCCTCCCTCACTGCGCTGCCCCCACC